>NEWO01000822.1:52355-62987 GCA_003013225.1 Phalaenopsis aphrodite
TTAATTTTTTATATAATAATAATAATAATAATAATAATAATAATATTATTATTATTTAAATCTCTCCGTGCATTTTTTTCGTTGAACTCGTCATCGCGGTGAAATGAACGTCCCCCCTAGGTGAAATCAATTTTCCGGACACGCTGGCTCGGTCAATTTCATCATCCGGGGTCGTTTGGACCACTTTTCTGGCGATTGAGAAAAAAAAATTGCGGCAACTTTAATTTGCATTGAATTTTTTTGTTTGCGATCGACCGTTTTGGAAATTGATCATGGGTCAATTAAATTCATTTGAATCCATTTGAAATTTGATCTAAACTTGTTGAATTTGAAATTAAGGTATTTGATTAGTCATGAAGCTCAATTTGGAGATTTTGGTCAAAGTGAGTGATTTTGGTCAAATTAGACCCAATGGATGGTCAAGAATTGATTTTAGGAATGATTGAGATGATTTTGGAGAATTTGAGAATTTTTGGTCCATGAGTGGCATTTTGGTAATTTTGGCCGCCTTTGGTCAAAGTTGTCAAAAGGTTGATTTAAAGGCTCGAGGTGGTTCAGGGTGAAATTTAGAGTCAAAAGACAGTGTTCGGGGTCATTTTCGATCAATGTGAATGGTTTTATGATCCCCGAAGCATTTTTTAAGTATTTGTTATTTTGGTGTCGAAGTGTCAAAAAGTTATCCGGAAGTATGGCAATATTATAATCAAAATTCTCAGGAAGACATAAGGAATGATTTGGTGTGATTTTAGGATTTATTGGTGACTCTGGGAGATTTTGGAAAATTTTGATATCTCGGGGGTCTAGGGGCATTTTGGTAATTTTTGGGAAAATTGGGCATTTTTGCAATTTTTTGGTATCAAATGGTCTAAATGATAGTATCAAATGGTTTGAAGTGAATTTTGTGATTCAATGACAGTTTTGGGGAATTTTGAAAAATTAGAATATTTAAGTGAAGTATTTTAGGGTAAACTGTGTTCAAATAATTTTAGTCAGCCCCATGGGTGTAATGACTGCAACATTGTGATATCAAAATGCAATGTTTATGATGATCATGACAATTATGAATGATGATGCAATATATTGAAGTCTAAAAAAAAAGGGTGTAGAACAGTGCAAAACTTTCCTATGGTCCAAAGGTCTTATAGGAATTCTCATCAGGGTTCCCTTATGTAATCTCTAATCTTTGTATTAAAAAATTATTGATCACATATAGAACCAACATAGAGAACAAAGATTTGGTTGAAATGTCTAAGAAGAAGGTGTGTTCCATTTCTAAGATGCTAAGATAGTCATCAGGAAAGTCCTAAGGCTAGATCCTAGTCACTAAAGGAAAGACCCAAAACCTTCACCCAAAAGTGAGGTCAACAGATACTCAGTCACAACTTTGAGAAAGGATATTGAAAAATGTTATTTATACCAATGAAAAAGTAGCAAATTTAGAGCATTTTATTGAGCATATGGATGGGTATATGAGAAGAAGTGATTATGAGGAGCAATACAACACAACTATGGAGCATCTCAATAGAGGTAACCAAGATGTAGTCTTTCCTCAGTACCCTAGATATCCACCATATGAGCCTACAGCTGCTTTGCGTAGTGATGATAGTGACGAGGAAGATGATTTTTAGTTGGATTTGTAGTTCTGTTTTCTGTTTTATGTTTTTCTGTTTATGTATTGTTATGAACTATGGATTATGCAGGTATTCTGGGTACTTATTTTTAGTTTTAGTTGTTGTGTTTTGTAGACATTTATATGATGTATTTGTACTTTTGTGTAGTTAGTATGTTTGTGTGGTAGTAATTATATTAATTGTGTTGTTTGGTGTATTTAGTTAGTGTTTGTTGAACTTAATTCAAAATCTTGGAAAAGTTTAAAATTTAACTAACTTTTTTACTTAAGGTTGCATGTTAAAAAATTTTTCAATTTACTACCAGTTATTTTTCTTCATGTTGCAATAGTGTTTGTTAGCAGTATGTTTATTTGCGTTTCAATTATACTCCACTGCATAGAAATCTAATGAATCTCTTTATATTAAGTAGAATTAAAAATTTGATCAATTTAATTTTCTATTCCTGTTTTTAATTTTTGTACTTGCATATTTAGGATATGAAAATTCCTGCAAGCATGTTACATATAGTTTTCATTCCTGCTTTTATATAAGATGCTAAATATTTTATTTCTATTAAAAAAAATAATTTTGGGGGGATTAAAAATTTTAAAGAAACTTAAAAGTTTATTTGTTCTCAATTGTATTTCAAATAAATTTTATTTTGATTTGAAAAATAATTATGTATATGAGGGATTTGCTTTGGGAAAGGAGAAGCGAAATTCAAAACCATTAAAGGTCTATCCAGATATAGTAATCCTTGCCTGAAAAAAGAAAAATAAAAAGATAAAGAAAAAGAACAAGAAAAAGAAAAGAAAAGAAAAGGGAGGAGAAGCTTGAGGATTAATACATAGTCAAAAATTAGTTCTACATTTGATATTTTTAAAGTATAAGATTTGGGAAACTCTTAAGCTTAAAAATATAATATGGTAAGTAAAAATATTCTTAAGAAAAATTTTTAAGTAGAAATAATAAACAAGCTAAATTCTATATTTGAAAATCTACAATATTTTTGAATTAGATAGGAATTCATATTTTCATATTTCTTAACATTAAAAATTTCTAAACTTTAAGTTGGTCTCATTTACTAATATTTTTTCTAAATTGGGCTACTATATTACTAAATCTAAATTTTAGCAACTGCAAAAGAAACTCATATGTATTATCTACTTATGTTGGTTTTTAAAGATTGAAAGGTCACTTGAGGACAAGTAACATCTTAAGTTTGGGGGATTTTGATACACCTAAAATATATTGTGTTTTTGTACACATTTAATACCTATTTTTGAGATATTGCGCTTTAATGAAAGATATTTGTGTGTTTTTTCTTGTAGGTACAATCAAATGGATGGAAAATGCTAAAAGAAGTGAAAATGGATCAAATTTGGAGCAAAAATGAAGAAAGATGCAAAAATGAAACGGGGCTCCTAAGTGCCTGGAATTAGCACCTAAGCACCAGAGTATTCGTGCCTAAGCGCCACGTACTTCGCGCTTACGTGCCAAAGTTTGTTACTTGAAGAAATATTTGATTGGAGTAGAATTTTGAAGAGGTGTTTGAAGCCACCCTTGATAAAAAAGTGAGAAATAACCCATGGACATGAAAATTCATTCAATTGACTTATGAGGAGACAACTTCTAGAAGATTCATTGAATGAAGACACATTTTGAAGAGACACCAAGGAACCTATTGGACTTTTATTAAAGAAGACTTGGATCATCAAATGAAACCGCCAAGAGAAGGCCCGCAACCAACCACCAAAATTTCCAACCGCCGCCGCCGACCACCTTTATTTTATTTTATTTTATTTTGAGTGTTAGTTTATATTGTGAGAGAAGAAAGTGAATTCAAAGGAACTGCAATACATTTGGTGGAGAGAATTTGAGATAAGTGTTTATCTTTGTGACTATACTTGATTTTTAATTTAGATTCTTGTTTGTGTGCATGATTTTTACTTTTAAACTCATGTGTGATTGTTTTTCTCCATGGATTCTGAGTAGTTTTCGTTATCTTTTTCCTTAAAATGATAAGTGACTAAATGTTTAAAGGAAGTTGTGTGAAGTATTAGACTTCATTGTTGGAAGGAGTTGTGATGATTCAAGACCTTGCACTTCATTTACTTCATGATTTGGCCAATTAAGATATTAATACCTATTGTGAGAACATGTAAGATCCTAGATGATATTGCCTTAGTCAACAAATGGTTGGAATCACATTGATTTCATGAATGAGAATGTAGTTCATGGGGTTGAGTACAAATAAATATAAAATATATTTTCAAGGGTGTAGAATTAGAGGACTTTAGAGTGTTAGGATAAAACCCCCAATTTGATTTATAGTTTTAGGTTTTGATACAATATGTTAGCCCTCAGGTGGGGAAAGAAGAGGGAACTCTAGAGCGAGAGCTAGTATCTTCCCTGCCTAGCCAGTCTTCAAGACTATTCAAACTATAGATTAACCAATGTTCTTTATAGCATCTTTAGTAAGGGTAAGAAAATATTATTACTTCTATTTGACACAACACATTTAACATACTTTCACAACTAAATTTTCTATATTTATCACTGATTCATGATAAGGAAAAATTTTTTTTACTTATATTGTCTTCATCATGTGAGTATTTTAGTTAAGTTAATTAGTTACTTACTTTATTTTCAATTATAAAAAATTACAAAAAGAATCAAACTTTTGTTCCTATTATAACATCTTAAGTTTGAGTAAGAATATATATTGCTAAGTATGTTGTTACTAAAATTAATCATTCCTGTGGGTTCAATATTCGGGACTTAATCAGAAAGTTCTATGCTACTTAATAAAGATATATATACTTGCATGGTATCCCATATTGAAATATTATAAAGATAATCAAATACATCACATTTTACAGCTATATATAATTGAAAACTTGATCCCGACTTTCTATATATATGTTCCTTGGTGTCTCTTCAAAATGTTTCTCCATTCAATAAATCTTCTAGAAGTTGCCTCCTGATAAGTAAATTGAATGAATTTTCATGTCCATGGGCTATTTCCCACGTTTTTATCAAATGTTGCTTCAAACACCTCTTCAAAATTTTGCTCCTATCAAATATTTCTTCAAGCTTAAGCACAAAGTACATGGCGCTTAGGCGCGGATGCTCTGGTGCTTAGGCGGCTCAGTTTATTTTTGCACCTTTCTTTTTTTTGCTCTAAATTTGACCCCTTTTCACTCCTTTTAGCACTTTCCATCCATTTGATTGTACATACAAGAAAAAAACACAAATACCTTTCATTAAAGCATAATATTTCAAAAATAGGTATAAAATATGCACAAAAATACTATATATTTTAGGTGTATTAATACGCAAGTTCCTTGCTGAATTTGCGGTGGTTTAAGCACAACTTTCCATAATTTTTTGTGATAATGTCTCAGTCATGGCTATTGCAACTAACCTAGTGTTCAACTCCCTTACGAAGCATATCAAGTTCAATCACCATTTTATTTGTGTCCAAATCAATTCTGGGCTACTTCAAATTCACTACATCAACACACAAGATCAGCCCATTGATATTTTTACTAAAGCTCTACCAAAGTAGAAGTTTCCAACAGCTGCAATCCAAGCTTTAGGTTTGTTCCAAACCTCATTAGCTTGAAGAGGGGTAATAACCTCCACAGTACAGGTTACCGTATGTTGTTCCTGTGGCATAGCATAAATAGGTAAACCAATGTAATTTCTTTATTTAGAACCTTCATCTTATTGTAAGAGGTGGCTTCAGTGCCTGTATGAGATTTTGCGACATGCCGAAGCTTGTCTAGGTTTTCCTCTATTTTGCTATACCTCATGCTCTCTTCTTCTGTATCTTGAGCTTTCCTAATAGTGTTCTCAATTATTAACAATTCATGTTCAGGTTGAGAAAAAATGGGAGAACAAGCACAAAGAAAGTGGCACGGGAGAAATAAGTGGAGATAATTAAATAAAGGAGAATCAAAATGTATAAGTGTTCAGCCGACGGTGGGAGGCATTATTTTGTATTAAAATGGAATGAGTACAATTATTTGTTCCAATATTTATCCAAATAAACATATAGTACTCACAAAATATGGTTAACTTTCAGATATGCAATTTTTCTTTGTTGGAACTCCTTTTAAATTTGAACATATGTATCAATTAGATCAAACCTATTATATATATATTTGAATAATAAGGATGTTTGAAGGCTTTGGTAAAGGTGTGAGCTAGTCGTTCTTCATTACCAACATAAGTGATTCTTCCTTGATAAAATGATATACCTAATAAAGCGACGATCATTTTTTTATGTTTAGCCTTTCCATTGAAGATGACATTGCTAGCAATTTATACAACAATCTTATTATCATAATTTAAATTTGTGCAACATTTTACAAGTGGGGCGAGCATTGAACCTTTTTCTATTTGAATGCTAGATTTGGCTACAATTATTTTCTTTATATTCCTTATTAAAAAATTTCCACCAGACGGATACAATACCCAGAGTTGACTTTTTTTTTAACTTTAATGGACCTAGCATTATTAATATGTGTGTAAGCTTGAATCTTTTAGTGATTATGTTATGTTGGTGTAAGGGCTATTTAGTCTTTTGTTATTTATTATTGTTTAATATAAATAAGGTTGATATGTTTAGGATTAGGGTTATGCATGAGTTTGTTGTCTTGAACCTTGGGGTTAGGGTTTTGGAGACATTTTCTTCCTCTCAAATTGAATGATTTGGGAGAGATCATCTACGTCTTTATTTGTAGGTGCTTATCTTATGTATTCATGCTGAGTTCTTTGATGTACTTGTAATAAATATTCGTTTGCCATAATTTCTGTGGAAAAATATTCTCGGGTTATATAAAAGTGGTATCGGAGCAAGATTCTGGGAAGAATGATTGGATCACAGTGTACCAGGTTAGATTGGATCATAAACTCACAAGATAACAAAGATTTAACCATTAGGAAAGCCAAAATCAAGATCGCTACAGCTTTCAAAATCGAATCTTGTGCTAGATTCACGATTCAAGATAGTTAGGAAAACCGACGGGATCAAGAAGCGCTTGTGTGACCGAAGTGTGCAAAATAGTCATGGAAAGAGCTAGCTAGGATGTAAACGATGAGATTGTGGCATACTAGCACATCCTTTGTAACTTTATATGCGTGATAAAGTCGCAGAAAGAGCTAGCCGAGACACAAGCGACGAGATTTTGACATTCAGACGACAGAATCGTGACAGAGGGTTCCACACGGTACATACACAATCGAATTTGTATAGACCCAAACTAAACTCTATGGGAAGCCATCAATGAGATTTCAACATACAATAGTTCCTCCTTCGTGATAGAAAATTATTTTGGGAGGAATGAAAACCAAGAATGTGGAAGGTTTGGAGAAGAAATTGCAGGAATAGGTGAGCCAAATTAAATATGGGATGGAGTAAAGGTTTTAATCATAGAAGAAAATTTCTCCATAAAAAATCGATTCGAAAGCTTCAAGGAGATTATGTGGAAGCTTATAGAGATGCAATCCAAGAACCTGTCGTTGTTCAATTTGCAAACCCTAACCAATAGGTGACTGGAGTATCTTTGGCTAAATCGAGAGGGAAGTAGATCAATTGAAAGAAATTCGAATAGGAAATTGTCCACCATTAAGAACCTTCTCCAAGGGCTCCGATGGGGAGCGGATTAAAGATTTCTGACGGAAGGGGTTGAGTTGAAACATGGAGCAGGGGTCATGCAAATGGTACGGAGGAGTATGAAGATGGGATGAAGGAAGACTTTGATCAAAAGAGGGAGTTTTACCCTCGATATATGGGGGGAAATTACGGAGGGAGAGGAAGTTGTGGTGGAGATGTTAGGGTTAGTTGAAGATGTAGAGCTTTGAGGGGGAAAATGCACATGGGTGGGTGTGCCCGATAAAGTGATATTTTGCGAGGAATCGACTAAATGGGGATGAAAAGCTCGTGATAGCAAGATTTTATTTCAAGGGGAAAGCCTTAGCTTTGTTTCAATGGTGGGAGGCTAGATACCCGATTTGCTTACTGGAGGAATTTAAGGATTGTTTATTATAATGTTTCTGAGCCATTCATGAAGCAGATTTACAAGAGCATTTTTTTGCACTGATTAAGGAAGTGTTCTTCATGGAGTATAAGGAAAAATTTGAATGTTATTTGGCTATTTGAGAGGGATATCAGAAGAAGAATTGTTAGAATGCAACTTCATGAAAGATTCAAGCATGAATTCATCTACTGAGACTGCGAGGATTGGGGGAAATTATGGAATTAACATTATTGGTTGAAGATAAAAATGCAATAGAATAGGTGAATATGAGCAACACATATAGAGCATCATGCTGAACTACAAAAAAAATGATGATGGATGTCCAAAGAGAGGCTCAGTGAGACAGTAATAACGAGCCATGGCCAGGAACAACACTCATGTGTCTGACAAAGACAAAGATTCAGGAAAAACAAGTCAAGGGGTTATTTTTTTTGAGTGCTGAGAAGTTTTTATTAGGACACCTTTGTAAGGATCAAACATCATAGGTTCTCACAATGTATGATGAGGAGGCAGGGGATGAAAAAACTGAGAAGATTGTGGTGGAGGAAGAACACTCACTTATTCCCACATTGAGGATATGCCATCTTTTTAGAGGGGAGTATTGTTATAATGACTCCTGTGAACAATTTAGTCTTTTGGGCACTTAATGGCAATTTAATCATTTATTTTTTGTTATGATTTAGTAAAAAAATGGATAACATGTTTAGGTTTGGGTTATGCATGAGAATGTTGACTTGAGCTATAGGGTTAGGCTTTGGGAGAGATATCCTACCTCTCAAATTGTGGTGCCTATCTTATGTGTTTGTGTTAAGTTGTTTGATATTCTTGCAATAAATTTTTCATTTTCCCTAATTTTTCTGAAAAATTTTTCTCGGGTCGTTTAAGATTATTTCTTCGATAGATTAATCTTTTTAATATATATATATATATATATATATATATATATATATATATATATATATATATATATATATATATATATATATTATCTGTTGATTAGCCTCTCGAAAAGAATATATCAGTTCCAGAGACAGATAAACATAGCTCACCTTTTAGAAATTTTCTTCAAGGATGTGTGGGTGTGTGTGTGTGAGTGAGTGAGAGAGAGAGAGACCTCTATTATATGCAAATTCAATTCCAAGAAAATGCTTTTGGCACCTCAACTCATATAGAGAGGGTGAGAGAGAGAGAGAGAGAGCTTCTCTATTATATGCAAATTCAATTTCAAGAAAATGGTTTTGGCATGTCAACTCATATTTCTTAAACATCTATTAAAGTGCCACTCCTAGTGAGAAGAAAGTTGTTGACATACACAACAAGAATCATTATGCTAGAGGGAGAGTATCAAATAAAGGAGAATAGATTAGCAACACTATTTTGTACACCAACATTAGCTAGAAGCTTGTAGAGTATGTTGAATCATGTCGAGGATTTTGTTTAAACCGATGTATGGCCTTCTGAAGCTTGCCTGCTTTAGCCTCCATTTGAGCAATGTGCCTAAGTGGCTACTCTCTATTAGCAACTTTGGTGATGATGAATAGAAAGTGATCTATGTCATAGACCTATGAATATTTGGAGACATGAAATAGGTGGATGTGCCAAGTTCCTAGTATGAAAAACAATAAGAGCACCTATTCTAATTTCCATTGTGTGCTTCCATTTAAGTTCAAACAGGATCTAGTGATATGTCATGGGAAAGGGTATATCTAGGGTTGTTATTAATGCATGTGACAATAGTGACACTACATGAGCTTGAGAGCACACGTGGATCGAACTACATCTGTGGTATGCAATGGTTGCTTGCAATAGGGGTGTCAAAAACACACCCGTCATTCTAAATTTTCTCCAATTTGACTCAAAAAATATTTGTTCTGGCCTACAACAACAACAACAATAGCAAAGCCTAAATCCCATTACATGGGGTCAGCTACATGAATTCTTTTTCTCCATTGTGTCCTATTTAGTGGATAATTTCATTTAGTTCTAATAAATTAAGATCATTTTGTTTATACAATAAGCCCAAGTCTTCCTAGGTCTACCTCTACCTTTCTTAACATATGTCGAATCTAAAACATCTACTCTCCTAATTGAAACATCAGATGGTCTACGCTTAATGTGAGCAAACCATCTAAAACAACTTTTTCTAAATTTGTCTGTCACAAGAGCTACACCAACCCTATCACGGATATATTCATTTCACATTTTGTCTCCAAGTGTAAAGCCACTCATCCACCTAATCATTCTCATCTAGACAACACTTAACTTAATATTATACTTCTCTTTTAAAGGCCAACATTCAACGCCATAAAACATTGCAGGGCTCGCCACCATCTTATAAATTTTTTCTTTCAGTCTAAGCGGTACTTTTCTATCACACAAAGACCCGAAGCATTCCTCCACTTCAACCAACCAACTTGAATTCTACTATTAACATCCCCATCTATATCACCATCGCTTTGAACAATAGTCCCTAAGATATCTAAATCGTTCACATCTTTTAATAATTTGATCAACCAAAGTTGCACTTCTGCCACTATAGCTACTACTACAAAAATTACATTCCATCTATTCAGTTTAATGTGAGAACCCTTGCTTATTTGACACTACACCCGGACACCGGTGTAACAGCCATTGCACACTTTTCATTGTATTCAGGCTATACAACGCGTTGCTTCCAGGGAACACCCTAGCACTTACAAAAAAATATTTGCTCAGGAATAATTTTTTTTTTGGATTTGGGGTCAAAATCTCATAATATTTAATCTTTTGGATCGGTTTTGGGCTGACCCACCAACCTCAAATTTACCCATTTACCCAAAATTGACCCTAATTTTACCAACTAGCACAGATTTGACTTGAACTTGACTAAAAATTATTTATTTTAAATAATAAATCGGATATAATATGAGTTATTATTTAAGCTTTAAATTTAAATTTAAGTTGGACTTGATTTACTTTAAGTTTGAATTTAATTT
>NEWO01000822.1:63347-80793 GCA_003013225.1 Phalaenopsis aphrodite
TAAGTTGGACTTGATTTACTTTAAGTTTGAATTTAATTTTATGTTTAGGTTTATTTCAGTTCTAAGTTTAGTTTAAATTTCTATTTTAATTTGAGATTAAGCCCATATTTATTTTAGTTTAGATTTTAATTGAGTTTATTTTAAGATTAGTTTAGATTTTGAATTTAGATTTTATTTAGGTTTGGTTTATTTTAACTTTAGGTTTGTTCATTTTAGATGATTAGTTGATTTTAGATTGTTTAGGTTTAATTATCTAATTGATTTTGATTTATTTTAATTTTTATTTAATTTAAGTTTGGGTCTAACGAATAGATTTAGATTTTGTTTAAATAAAGTTTGAGTTCGATTTAAGATTTTAAGTTCAATTCTGATAATATTTAATTTAATATTAATTGATTTTAATTTTGAATCAGTTTTAAACCCAATAAGATTTGTGATGAGTTTAAAATATGTTTAGCTCATATTAAACTGAAGAAGTAAGACAATAGGAAAGGTCATGTTTGACTTTGTGGGCCCCATAGAGGCACCTTAAATTGAGTTAAGTCAGAAGATTAACCTAACTAAACTAGTCCATAGGGTAAGTTAAGAAATTTATGTGCATCTAAAATTGCCAATGAGCTTAATATTAAACATTTAATAAATTTTTTTAGTCAATAAATGAATTTAATTGTGAATATAAATAAAAAAAATAAATTTGAGTGTGTTTATATTTGATTTTTTTTAAAATTTTTAAGAGTTTTTATAAAATATTAAATTATTTATTTACTCATTTTAATAAATGTAATTGAATATTAATCAACATCGAGTTTGAGTTGTTCATTACATACATTTGTTCATTTATAATGCTATATGTGACTCAGTAGTTGAACGTTCGAAGTTTTTATTACTTAATGTTTATTTCTTTTAATTTTAGACTCCAATTCAAGTTACAAATTTTGTGATTTATTGATAATCATTTAAAAAATATTATAACTAAAAACATTTTAAAATATTTTTCATAAAATATTTTAGAATAAAAAACAAGGATTTTTAAGTGGCTTTTTGAAAAATAACTTTGGCAACAACTTATAAATAACACAGTTAATATGTGATGATACAAATACAAACAATTATTAGTATAACCCATAAAGATAAAGAATCTAATCTATTAAACATCCTCTCTCATGATGAACTTCATTTTCTCCACGTCAACTAGATGCATTTTTATTTGGTGATGGAAAAAAAAAGCATCCAGAAAGCTAATGACTGAATGCTTGATGATCAAAATCTATAAGCACATTGATCCTTTGCAAGGGTAGATGTCATTTGGGCATATGACATTCGAACCAGTGAAATCGACACGTATTTGCCACTTGTCATTCAATTTTTAGACCATGTCTTTGTTGGTGATCTAGTTCAAATATTGTATCTCGTGCGCATAACCAACTTGCTACAACCGTTGTATCTCTTTTTGTATTGAATTCACCGAAGTAATCACAATTGACCTCATATTTTGTCTTGCCAACTGAGTCATTGGATGGATGTTTAGTCGATGAAAGATGAGATTGATAGACACTCTTGGAATTTTTGTCACTGACCAAGTGAATACATCTTGATGTGCTTAGAGTAGGTTGACCAACTTGTCTCTTTATCCTACATCAAAATCCAAACTTGAATAGAAAAAAATTACCCGCTTCTTCTTCCATATAGATAATTTCTTCAATGGTCTCATTGTTCTCAAAGATCATTCCCTCTTTGGGTGTTGAGCTCGAGGAGTTCTCGATGTGTGGTTTTGACTGCACGAGCATGCATGTGACTGCACCAGATCACCCTGTATGGTGATTACCTCCCTATCAAATAAAAAATTTATTGCCACATGGTAGATTGATATGATTGCTCAAAAAACATTGAGCAGAGGTCTGCCAAAAATAGTATAAGTTGTTGGTGTGTCCACTATGATGAAGTATGTTGTGGTTTAGAATTCTTATCGCCTTCCCCCCAAGTGATTAGTAGAGCGAGAGCCTCAAGCACCTCCTTTGTTTTGCTCGAAACCATAGAGCGACCCAGAGGTAGGCAAGAGGTGAGCAGAGCCCAAGCCCATCTTATTAAAGATTGACTTGAAGTTGATGTTTACAAAGCTGTCAATGTTGATTAGTATACTCAAAATCTGAAAGCCATTGATAAGAGTGGTGACGACTATACCATCATTGTTGGGATTTTCTTTGGTGAGTAAGCCTTCATCAATAAAGAAAATTAGTGAGTGTTGTGAGTGCCTTGGAGTACTGAGCAAACTTATGAGCGAAGTCTATTTAAGTTGACCTATTGGGTAACTTCACAATCTCCTCCAAATATGGTGGGCACACTTTAGCAATGTGAATCGATTGAACCCGAGTGGGTTCATTGAGAATTCTTTCGGTCGACGCCTTTCCCTGTTGCTGAGTCACCATCTTAGGTGCAACAAATTCTTTAAGCTTCCTATCATTGATTAGATCCTCAATTAAGTTACATATAAGTTAGCATTCTTTCTTGTGATGACTGTGATCTCTATAATACGCACAATATTTCTTAGGGTCTTGGAGATAGCCTCATGCCTTCATTGGTGATGTCTTTTTGAAAAAGCCTTTACTTTGGATAGCTTCTATTATTTTGCCAATGAGAGTCTTAATGAAGTGGACTAAAGAAGTTTGTGGGTTGGTGATCGTGGCCTCATTTCACCGTGCAAAATTTCCTATAACACGGGATACGATCGATTTTAGTAGTAAACCTCTTTTTCTATCATTCAGTCTTCTAGGGATGACCACCACCTCAAAGCGGGCCCTAATGGATGGATGTAGATTTGGACTTGGTGCTCAACCTCCTTCGTGGAAGCTTCTCTTTGGTAAGTATTGAACAAGTGACCCTTTTTTGCCTTTTAGGGGGGAATTATATTCTTCAGCGGACATATAGCTATTAGCACGTTCTAATAGCTCGACCAAAGCTGGGGTCGTTGTAGGCCTAGGTTGTAGTGGAATGGGCCTTCTCTGAGTCCTTGCGCTAGGTGTCACGTGCGTGACCGTAGGTTCAATGTTCCAAACTTCGTGCATTTCCTTCTAGAAGAGGATTATGAGTGCACACAAAAATTTTTCTTTCCCTTAGCTCAATTACAAGAGAGCCAGTGAATTTCTATGGGGCTTCTGCATGCTGGTGAACTGGAATGCAAACATTCTTTTGAAATATATATAGGAGCTAATCACTTCGGTGGTAGATCATTAAACTAGTGAAGGGCCAACTCTCTAAGCGTTGTAAGAAATAAGAAACACTTGAGTGCATTGCAGATTATCAAAAAGCATACAATCGTCAAAAGAGGTGATAAGATCGACTAGATTCAACCATCCCCAATAAAATACTAAAGCCAAGATTTTGAAACGTCATAGGGGCTCAGATTTAGAGATTTGTTGATCCAATCAAATATTTGATATGATCGACCAGATCTGATAGTTCCCAATAAGATTCTAAAGTAGAGATTTTGAAACGCTCCAGGAGCTGTAATTTGAAGATTTGCTAGGAGAAGGTGTTTTTCAACGTTATGGGTCACGACACTTCATTGTGTTTATATCTCTTATGGTCAAGTGGTGTAAAACCTGCAAGGTCGGGGTAGTGTGTCTTCATCTGGTTTGGGGGCTCTTTCATAGTTCAAGGTGGTCGTCCTTAACGGGTGACGAGGCATCACTAGTCTATGCAGTTGTGCTTTCCTAAGGACAAGTGCGCCTCTAATTACCTCTAACATCTATTTCTTGCGTTAGTTCATTTGTTGAGTCACAAACTCATGGGCACAAGTCATGTTGTCTATGATTTCCCAAGATTGAGGTTCTTTTTCATGAGTTACTAATCTTCTTGTTCGTGGAATGATCTACACTTACCATGTCGTTTAGGTTTTTGAACCCAAATTTATCCGTAGAACACACCCAAGGAATAATGTGTATAAATGAGAGAAAGAAAGAGAAAAATAAAGAAGGAATGGAGTCTCGAGATTATAATAATAGTAATCTTATCGAGCTTCCCGAAAAAGATCGATAATATTAATATTTATATATTTATACTAAATAGAAGTTACATTATTAAATATTGATAATCTCATTGAAATCTTTCATTATTGATTAGTTGCAGCAATTGTCAAGATTAGCATTACTATGACCTAATCATTTCTTGTCGGGTGGTCGTTTTTCTTACTCACAGGATAGCAAGCCATTCTTCTACTTATTCGGTTGGCCTTCTCAGTTTGGTCGCCTTGATAATTTGCTCCATGCCCACGACCTACGGGTGCCTCTTTGCGTTCGCTGGGATCAGTTCTTCGACACATGTTCTACCCATAATCGTCAGATCCTATTCAATGAGCTTTGATCATACATTATACATTAACAATGCTAATGACTAAAATAAAAAAAAAATTAAATGTTCCCAAAATTTTCTCTAGATAAATCAGGGGAAAGAAAACCTAATAGAGTTAACACACATGACAAAACCTTTCTCTCTTCATTGTAGAATCACCCATATGCTTAATATTCATAAATATTATCATATAATACTAATCACATAGATGACGCATGCAATGAGGTCAAATTATTAAAATAATTAAAATATTAATTACCAAAATAATATTCTTAAAAGAAATTTACATACATAATACATATTTCTATTGTATTTATATATTTCATATCTAAACTCTCATAATTATACATAAAACCCAAATTTTTATATAACATACATCAACAATAATAATATTATTAATTTTTATAAATAAAATATATATTTTCATATAAGTAATTAAAGTATCAAAAATATTATAAAAGTAAATATAAAAATTGAGCGTAAGCTTTATAAATCCATACGAATTGTAAGACCATCTTCCACTTACCCATTAACACGCCACCGGCGCCATGTCCCCTATCATTGAACACCTCGTCCTCTTCAAAGTCTGCAACTCCGCCCACCCATCAAAGATCGACGCAATGGTCTCCTCCCAGCGCTGCCTCTCCACCCTCGACTTCGTCCCCCACTTAGCCGCCGGCCCCATCCACCGCCTCCGCTCCCCGGAAGCCGATTTCACCCACCTCCTCCACAGCCGCTTCCGCTCTAAACCCGATCTTGCCTCCTATGCCATCCACCCCTCCCACCTAGCGGTCGTCCACCAGAACGCTCCGGTCATCGAAGATGTCTTCGCCGTCGATTGGGTCGCCGATCTCGACGGAGACATCGTCCCGTCGCCGGGATCGGGGATGCGGTTTCTGATCGCGAAGCCGCGGGAGGGGATTCCGGCGGCGGAGATCGTGAACGCCATCGATGGGGTTAGGACACTGAAGGTAAGCTGTGGGGTGAATTTCTCGCAGGGTCGGGCGAAGGGGTATGATGTGTGTTTGCTTTTGGGGTTTCAGGGGGTGGAGGAGATGGATGGAATGGAGGGGGAAGAGGAGATTGAGGCGATTAAGGAGAAAATTAGGGATTTGATCGATGGTCTTATTGTGGTTGATTTCGTGGTCCCTTCTTCAGGTCCATAATCGGGCCTTGCTTTACGAGTAAAATTGGCTTACCTATTTAGGGAGTGCATTCTCTCCGATCACAGCCGCACATCGCTGCCGCACATCGCCCACTGTCATCCAGCCGCGATGTGTGGCTGTGATCGGAGAGCGCACCCAATAATTAGAAGTGCTTTAGGGGGGTTATTCACAAGATATTGGAGGGTTAGGAGAGTTATATCTGACTTATAATCCTTGTAACTTTTGTGTCATCTATTTATAATTTACCTGTACCTTTTAGTAAGTTTCGCATTCTTATTTTTATATATTTGTAGGTTACACGTATATTACAGAGAGATTATAGGAAATAATCAGGATATAACTCTCAATACTCCCTGAATAACCTCTCTGACATACGCAGTCTTACGTTACATAAGCAAATTTATCTCATTATTATTTTAATGGAGCCCAAATTTTAATTTTTCTGTTTTAGCTGCTACGAATCGCTTTTACAATGCCAGTTTTAATAATTTTTTTACAAAAGCAAATTTTAATAGGTTATTGGAAGATTTACATGCATGCCACTCAATTCTTATTGTCTGTACATATGCAACACTGGAACTTCAATTTTTTACAGACATGCCACTGTACTAATGAATGAAAAAGTGTTTTTCATTTTTAAAAGTTAAATATTGATATTTTTTTATGTAATATGAAGGGTTTGGGTGGCATAAATGTAAAAAAGTAAAATTTATGTGTTAGATATGTAAATACATAGGAAATGGGTGTTATGTCTGTAACAATATACAAAGGATACTTAACTGGCTGTTTTTATATTTTTGAAAGAGTGAATTTGTGTTGCATTATCTTCTAAAGATTGGATGTTATATGCTAAAATGTTAAATTAATAGTTTATTATTTTATTTATTATAATATTTTTTTAGTATTTTATACTTTTTATATATCAAACGTTGTTGGGCCAAAATTTTGATGAATTTATTTAGAGATAATTTTTATTTTATCCTTGATGAATTTTGTTGGATTCTAATTGGGCATTTATGGATCAAGTTTCGAGAGTTAGGACCGAGTCAAGGAGTGAAGAAAGACAGAGTGGAATAAGTCTGAGAGAAGAATCGAATGAAAAGTGCTTTTATTTATTTATTTATTTTGTTCCGTAATTGTAGAAACGTGTTTTGTACAATTATAGAAAAGAGGGAACAATTATGAAAACAGTCGTTAATATTATTAATGTTATGATTTATTGTATAAATTTTATGTCATATCTGTATTACAATTTGAATTTCAACTAGTGGTAATTGACTGGCCGGCTAGTTTGAAGTCAACCAACTAAGGCGACCGGTTGAGTGACATCTGTGCCTTCTGGAGTACGCGTTGGTAGGTTGAGGTGTTCAACCGTATGACGATCTTGTTCGGTGTTTTTTGGCACGGTCAACCAGAGCGGTCGGTTGTGAGGTAGTTATGAGGACCAAACGTGGGGTTGGTTGGTCGAATGTGATTGGTCTGCTTTTTTCGTTGTGAGTAGTAGCTCACTTTCCGTTTGACTCGAGTCTTACAGGGCTCGTGTCTAGTATGTCTGGTTGGTTTGTCGCCTAGGTCAAATCTCATAATCTTTCAAGGTCTTAAGCTAATCTTATCGTGGCCACGTAGGCTATCTGACGAAACTCGCTGCCGAGATGATTCATACCTCACTTTCGTCGGGGCTTATCGCTACATAGAGGGAACCATCTCTGCAGTTTGAACCTATCCCTGGTTTGGAGGCACGGCTTCGTGCGTGGCCTTGGATCGTCTGTTGATTGCTTACCTTGAAAGGATACCCTTTCCTCGTGGTTGTTTATTTTCTTTGAGACTCATGCTAGTATTTTTGGTATATAAATATTAGTTTCTCGAGTTTTTCTGATCCTTGTTGGCGACAACTACAATAAGGACAAGAAAAATTATTAAACAATCATTAGCAATAAATTTTTGAATAGATTGAATACATGACTTCTCGTAAGATTCAGTGCCCCGTGTGCTCTATAAATAGATATGGTCTGAGTCTTGTATCATTTGTTGACAATTTTTCTATTCACAATTAAGGTGCATTTGTCGTACCAGAATGTCACCACCATTAGCCAATTCTCCTATCATGTAATTTGTTGATGTCTGTGCTGAGTAGTCAATTTTTTTATCATTATGCTATCCGCCTTCCCCAATTCTTCCAACTCATATCATGTTGGTAGATATAAGAGAGGAAAAATCACGGGAAGTAAGGCACATATTATTGAAAACAAATAAATATGTGAGAAGCTTTCATAAGGGACCATAGAATCCTTATTAAAGGAAATTACCAGAGATTTCAGGTTGATATACTTATTCTGGGGTTCACATCTTCTCATAAGAACAAGTCCCTATAGTTAATTATATCTTAAATAACTCATGATTACTTAAGAAAGATTCTGATTAAGGTTTAAATTTGTTCTTAGAAAGTTCAAAGATTATGTTAAGGAAAGGAATGTTGTATTCCTATCCAAAGGATAGTGGATACCAAACTATCCTATAATTTTGTTTAGTTGAGATTCATCCTTTTAATCCATGTTTTGAGTGGCTAGAATGATCGTCCCGCACAATAGAGTTAGCACTTCCTATAACATGTAAAGATAATCTAGGATGACGTTTATGGTGATGTTCGTCTTTTCTTCAGTGGTCCTGCAAAAAAAAAAGTTAGTAGAAAAAAGCATTTTTATTTTGTTCTGTTTATTTTATTTGTTGATTTTTTAACTTTTAGACGGCCGAGTCAAAATGTTTATGACTCTGTCGTTCAGGGGCCATCAGAGTACCCTGATTTACTTAACCTGAGAGATGGTCAACCTATTCTGACTGGAAGATTCTTGTCAGCAATCACATATTCGTCAAGAGATCTTTGTAAACTAGGAAAGGCTAAGTAAAGTTGCATTTGGTGATCTTTGTTCATTATATTTTTATTTAAGTTTTAATGTCTCTTTGGGTTTTAGGGGCTGAAAATTTTAGGTTGCTTAAAATTTTTTAGCGAATTAGACATTCATTTTATTTTTAGTTAGGATGACTCGATCAAGATCCCATTGTTTTGTCATCCTGGGTCATTGAGGTTTAGGGTTTGATTAGTCACGAATGTCTGGAAGATATTTTGTAAGCAACAATGGGTTACCTCCTCCAAAATATCCTCTTAAAACAAATTGCATTTTATATTTCAAGTTTAAGTTTTATTGTCTCTTAAGGTAGATTTTATGTCATTTATGTTAGTTTGGCAGCTTCACCCAAATTATTCCCGACAGAGGTTATGTGTATTTTTATTTTTTGAACAAAAAATTCTCTTTGACCTTTAGTCACTTAAGGTGAAACTCTGAATAATCCAAATGAACCTGAATTAGGTTATCTGTCCATGGATTATCTTCAAACTTATTTAAGACAACTCAAGTTAAGGATTGACAAAGACTATCCTAGTTTAATTAGAATCAAACCAGTTCTAATTAGCTAAAATTGACTTATGCTAAGTCAAATTTAAATCAATTAAGATTAATTTAGAGGTGAACCATGTTAAACTGGTCTGATCCATATTTAATAACCTAGGGTAAATTAAGTTAAATTAAACTTTGACGTGGTCCAATATTCATTGAAACTTAATTTATTAAGTTTAATTTAGTTTAGAATTAAATCAATCCTTAGGTAAATTGAGTCTCAAATAATGCTTTAAAATAGGTTTAAGTTAAGTTGATCAGAGATTGAAGTAGTTCAAGTTAAGTTAAGTTAATTCGATAATTTAGTTAGAGTGGATAAGTCTGAGTTGATCCAGACTAATTCAGTGATGCGGTTGCATTGGGTTAATTAAATTAGGTCAGATTACTGTAGTATTTCCATTGAATTGAGTTAGTCTGAGTTAGGTTAGGTTGACCCGAGGATTAATTGGAGTTGAGTTAACCCATGTTAGATCGGGTTGACCCAATGAATAAGTTGATTTAAGTTAACCCGAGTTAGGTAAAGTTGACCTGAAGATTTAGTTGAGTTAGGTTCAATTTTGATTGAACCTTAGGTTTGATTTGGGTTGAACCTTAAGATTTAGATTGACTTAGGTTCAATTTGAGTTCAACCTATGGTTTGGGATAACATAGGTTCAATTTAGGTTGAACTTTAAGTTCAGGTTGACTTAGGTTCAATTTGAGTTGAGCCAAATGTTTGTGTTAACTTAAGCTCAATTTGGGCTGAAACTAAGAATTAAGTTGACTTAGGTTCCATGTTGGTTGAACCTAAGGTTTTGGGTAGACTTAGGTTCAATTTGGATTGAACCTAAGGTTAGGTTGACTTATGTCCAAATTAGGTTGAACCTAAGAACTTACATACAGGAAAAAATTAATATCCCATCATAGATTTTTAATATATAAAAATATATTAAAAAATAGTTGAATTTTAATAAAGGCTGAAATTCATCATAACTAAAAAAATCAATCTCAGCAACCAATAAAGATCAATGAAGAAATGTAAACTTATCAACATTAAATTAACCATCATAAACAACTGCTAGCTCAAACAATAAACCAAATCAAAGCAAAAGCACCAAAATTCACTATGGAAAACTCAATCAAATACGATAGAAGTATATCAAAGGCTAGTCAATCCCGACAAACAACACATTCGCCAAAATATCCACAAAATGCACATTACCAAAAGAAAATAACATCTCACCTGAGCTAAATTAACTTTCACCAAAGCTCAAAACTTACCTGAACAAAAAAATTTTAAAATTTCATCCTAAATTTTGAATATATAATAATTTATTTAGAGAAACAATTGAATTTCAATAATGGATGGAAATCTTCATTTCTCAAAACCCAACTTAGTATAATATCAAAATAGTAACAAATCCAATTCAAAACCACATTGTTATTTTAGTTTGTTCCAAGCTATAAAGAATTTCCAAAGAGCAGAAAAAGAAAAACAATAACCTACATCACTATTTCATTTTCATGATCAAAATAAATCAACCATCAAACTATTCAAGCTTATTTCTTAAGAGGATTCTTTGTAGGCACATCTCGCTCCTTAAGTTAGCAAAATATGCATTGAATTTACAATAACAAAATGATTTTATTTTCCTGCTGCATTTATATTATTATGAGGATGTTTAAGAAATTATTTAAAACCTTCTCCTAGAGGTAATGAATATGATGTTTATATGTTGTTGATGATGATCGCTGAAAAGTACTCTTTGAGACTTTCCATGAAGAATTTCTCAAAGAAAATCTAGAGACTATCAATGCATGAAATAAGTTTAGAAGAATTTTGTGCTGTTGCGTTTTCATACTTCTCGTTATATGCTTTCGCGTGTGAAAAAAATTAACTCTGCCAAAACTAAAGAAAAAAAAAAGACTATTTGGATACATACCACTCAATTCCTATGTATTGACAGACTAACACCTAAACTTCATTTTTTGCATGCATTCCACCTTAACAATGAGCATTTTCTATGTCACCTTACTTTTCAATATTCTTTGTAAGCTACGTTGCACTAGCATCGGAGCTGCTAGCCGTGAATCAGGAGCATCAATGGGAGAGGAGTGTCGTCGAGTGGTGGACTGTCACCGAGAAAGGAGGAAGAGCATCGCAGGAGGGGGAAGGATTTAGGGCTAAATTGGAAAGAGCAATGTGTGTGGAGGATAGGAAAAATGGAGATTTTGGTGGTATAATGGATACTTTCCAAAGACTTAGATAAGGTAGATATTTGTCGGTTTTAATTTAGATAATAACTAACGGTTAACAATGTCGACAAGTATAAATAGATTGTAGAAGTTTTTTTTTTCTTAAAAAGAAATGGATTATGGAGTAGTAGTACCATCAAAAAAATTTAAAGATTAAGTATCTGTCGCCAAGTTATGGGAAATTAAACCAATAATTGCGAAGCAAATTATGATGGCTCGATCGGCTTAACTATGCTGGTCATCTATTCTAGTCCGGAAATCAACTATCGATCCCTGAAAGAGGAGTTTCTGTTGACAGAATGAGACTATGTTATCGGGCAGAAGATGAATCATCATAATTCGACAGCTAGCTCACTCCTTGATGAGGAGATCCTTTGTGATGCTTCGTTGATGTTATGACCAGTTCTTGAACCCCATGAGGAATTTTGAGGACGCTCGTGAGATGGCTTGTGATACTGAACTTTCCCTTGAGTCGAGTTGTGGTGAGAGACAGCCCAATATCTCTGCTTAGCTTGGTTAACCTAAGCCTTTGGTTCGGATGCTCTACATGCAGTTGGCCTCTAACCCCGATTTAAGAGAGCTTAAATGGATTCTTTGGTCCTCGCTTTTTCTCCTCATTTGTCAAATCTCTTAGATTTATGCCGATTAATTTCTGGCATACATATTATAAATATAAATACCAAACTTTGATGTGCTATATATATACACCATAATTCTAATGAAAATCTTTGAAAACCGATATACTGTTTAAAGAATCAAATGACTCCAACTTATCATTAAATAAAGCCAACACAAATAAATTCCACAGCATCTCTGCTCTTTTCCCACTCCCTTCCAAAGAAAACTCCAGCCTTCCTCCACCAACCCAAATATTCCTTCCTCAGCCCTTCTCCCATGGCTCCTCCACTCCACACATCCCAAATCCATCCTCTCACAACCCTAAACCGCCTCCACTTCCTCCTCTACTCCATATCCATCCTCCTCCTCCTCTACCACCACACCACCACCCCTTCCTCCTTCCTCCTCCTCTTCGCCGACGCCTTTCTCGCCGTCATGTGGCTCTTATCTCAGGGCTTGCGGTGGCGCACTCTTCGCCGCTGGGAATTTCCCAACCGCGTTCCGCAAGTCATCACCGACAATGGTTTTCCGGCTTTAGACGTATTCGTCTGCACGGCCGACCCGTATAAGGAGCCGCCGGTGAGGTCGGCGAGCACTGCTCTCTCGGCTTTAGCGTTCGACTACCCTTCCGACCGCCTATCCGTCTATGTTTCCGATGATGGCGGCTCAGAGCTCATACTCTTTGCCTTCTTGGAAGCTGCTAGGTTTGCTAAGCATTGGCTGCCGTTTTGCAGAGAGAATGGAGTTATGGAGAGGAGCCCTGAAGCTTACTTCCAGTCCGGTAACGGTCATGGAGGTGCAGAAGAGATGAAGGTACGGCAAGCATCTTCCTAAAAGTTGCTAAATTTAATTTTATCTCGATTATTTTTAAAATTAAATTTTCCTACATAAATTTTGTTAAATATGTAAATATATAAAAATAATATTTGGTATGCATGTAAAGCTTTGTTCATTATAATAAAGAGTTTTACTAGAAATTCACAATCTGTGTCCACCTTAAATATTTAGGTTTCGTTTGAGACAACTTATTTGATGCGGTGATGTTTTGAAAAAATATCTGACATGTTTGGCCAAATTGTATGAGTTTTCAAAACACCAAAAAATAAAGTTTTCGTGGTGTCAACTTTCTGGCAACGATCTGACTTTTTCAAAAAAATAAAAAAATAAAGTAATATCTACCGCAGCCACCTTATCAGCAGATTATTCAATAAACTGCAGCAATCCCAAACAGATTCTTAATCAGATTCATCATTTGAACCGTAGATCAATAAATCTAGAGGGATCTTTATTATAATTAATTTACATGATATGCATATAAATTCTCAGTCTTTTCTTATTATTTATTATTTTGAGCATCTTTTTTGGATCGTGTAAGAAGATGACTAAGCACAAAGCAATGTGGCCAAAGAACTGAATAATTGTGTGAGATGTATTCAAAGAAAAAGCTCCAACCAATAATATTAATTGGCTGTCTAAATGTTCTGCCAATAATTCAGCTGTGCTTGTCTGTTTAGAGAAGTGTTCTTGTCGCTTATCCAAAATCTTAAAAAACACTGTTATTTGTTTTGTTTTATGTTATTAGAAGAAAAGGCGAATCAGGTTGCTCCTTGTAAATATAAATTTGCCCTTCAAATCTAGCTTAATAACTATTAATCATACCAAATTAATTTTTTTTTTTACATTTATACTATATATATATATATATACATATATATCACATCGATCTAAAATACTATTATTTAAACTTTTAAATTCTGAAGATTGATATAAGAACGGGCATTTGCAAATCTGGGTGGCGAGATAAAAAATTTGATCTTTGCCATAAATTGGGAAGGATTTTGTTACTTCAGTGTAGTAGTGATTGTCCCCATGATTCGGGAGTTCTACGCTAACCTGAGGTTCACTGCTGGTGACCACATATTGGTTAGAGGTAAACAAGTTGAATTTACTGTTGATCATATCAATGCTCTTTATGGGCTGATAAATGTATTTCATGACGAGTACGATGCATTCGTGATGACTGATTCATCAGTAGGGTTGTAACTGAGTAAAGTCGAGTATGATATTGAAATTGTAGTTAATAAAATGCAGATAATTATATTAATTTATTAAAACTAAACTTAATTGATAACTTTCCATCCAAATTTTGATGAAGAAAAATATATTTCTTAAAATTTAAAATAAATTTTAAAATGAATATATAATATATTTATTTAACAAAAATAAAAAAAAATGTAAATTATTTTTTAATCTGATATTCTCATTAAGCGACAACATACAATTATTGATCAAAACTCAAAAATGACTGAAGTGACTGTACATGACTACTTGCTTGGAGATGGACTGAAGTGGGCTATAAACCTCAGCCGCTTACAGCCGTAGACGTCAGCTATCATATATTTTGGATTAATTAAAATTATTTTTAAATAAGTAGATAGGTTCACTGTTCTCATGAATTAAAGAATATGCAATTGTAATGCTGATATTACAAATATATAATAATATATCATCTTTAATCGTGCAATTGAGCTACAACATATGTTGTTCTCGGCTATAACAGTAATAGTTGGTCACAAAGATCGTAATTAAAAATTATATGAATAGTTATTGGCCTCAAAAGCAGTCGTTCGTGACTGCGGTATCATTAGTTTGTTACGTAGGCTTTAATTAGTTACAACAATAGCATCAGTTGGAAACAGAGATTATGGTTGGAAACTGTAATATTGTTAGTTGGTTAAATAGATTGTAGTTGGTCACTGCAATATTGTAGGTGATGTTATAGCAGGCAGCAAGGTCGCGGGCACTGGGCAGTGGTGATCGCTACAGTAGGCGGTTAGACAGACTAGATCAAAACACATGGTCGAAAAGTGGACATGTTCAGTGAAGCAATCATGCGATGAACGTGGATCGATATGTAGACTTTGTCAACGGGTTGAATAGTTCACAAAACCATTCACAAGTGGTCAGTGTGCGCCCACATTTGTGCACTCATGCACAAAGATTTCAAAGAAAAAATTTAAAAATTTCAATTTTTTGGGGCAAAAATTTAAAATTTTTCCCTATAAATAAGGCCATTGGAGAGAAAGAAGGAACGCATCATCCACAACTTAGAGTCTCTTTCAGGTTACTGTTTTCTCCCTCTTTAGGTTGTTATTGCCCCCACCTTCTAGTTTGTTATTCTTCTACCTTCTAGGATGTTGTTTCCTTGCATTCTAGACTATTATTGCCTCCTCTGAAGTAAGTCATTGATGTCATTTCTGAAGTAGGTTATTATTTCCTCTCATGCATAGGTTGTTGTTGCTTCCCATGATGTAGATAGTTATTTTCTTTTCTAATGTAGGATGTTGTTGCGTCTACCAAATAGATTATTGATTCCTTTTGTGAACTAGGTTCTTGTTAGCTCTTATAACATATGCTATTGTTGTTTTTTTTAAAGTAGGATGTTATTGCCTCCCCCAAAGTAGATTGTTACTGTCTACTCCAATTCAAGTAGTTGTGCATACCCAGATTTAGACTGTTATTACCTGTCAATATTCAAGCAGTTGTTGTCTTCTCCCATCAGATGGTGGTTGCCTACTACCTTCAAGCTGTGAATCGAGAACGATAATAATTTGGTGATGGCATTCCAACATCTATAATAATCCTACGATAATTGTCTGACATTGGTGACCTGATAATACGACTTTACTATAGTGGTGTGTCCGTAATAGGGTTACAACTATAATAGTTGTGGTCAAATAGCGTTGGCTGAGCAATGGTGATAGTGTTCGAGCAACGATGATCCATTGATAGCAGCTGCATTGGTCGGGTGACTGTGGTTTGCTATGGTGATGACCTAATAAAAATGTTCTAGCACAATGACAGTGGCAACCTAGAGATGATCCAGTGATAGTGACACTGTGCACCAATAATAAGGGTTGTCGAATGTCAATGATCCGACATAGCGATAATCGAGAGATAATGATCAATCAAAGATGACAATGTACTACATAATGGTGATTACAGGACTCAACGGTCTAATATAAAAACAACCAAGAGATGATTTGTAGTGTTTGGTAATGGAGGCAATGACCCATCATCATCTAATGTACTAGATTTAAATCTTTAATTATATTGATAGTGTTAATCATTGGCATTAACACAGACTCTAGTTAGGTGACTGCATTAGATTGAGGCCATTATTATATAAGAAATCATGAGTGATCCACTAAAGATGTTTGACCAATTTGAGGTTATCTGTATATAAAAAGTCATGAATGATCCACCAAGAATGTTAAACTGATTTGAGGTCACTTATATATAAGAAACCATGAGTCGATCCACCAAGAATGTTAGCCCAATTTAAGGGTCATTTATATACAACAAGCCAAGAATAATCCACGAAGGATAATTGACCTATCTAAGATTATTTATTTATAAGAGGATATGAATAATCCATTAAGGATGTTCGATCGATTTAAGGTCATTTGTATGAATAATCTACTAAGAGTTTTTTATAGATTTGAGATCATTTATATATAAGAAATCATGAATAATCCATTAAGGATATTTTATGAATCTGAGGTCATTTATAAATAAGAATGTATGAATAATCCACTAAGGATGTTCAATAAATTCGAGGTCATTTGTATGAATAATCCACCAAGGATGATTGATTGATTTAAGGCCAATTGTAGAAACAATGCACCAAGGATATGTGATCAATTTGATGTCTTTATTATGAATAATATATCAATAATATTTCATTAATTTGAGTTTATTTTTACATAAGAAGTCATGAATGATCCACCAAGAATGTTAGATCAATTTGAGATCATTTGTAAATACGAATGCTTGAATGATCCAGTAAGAATGTTTAACCAAATTGAGATCATGTGTATGAATAATCCGTCATGGATATTTGGCCAATTTAAAGTTATTTTTATATAAGAAGTCATGATTGATCCACTAAGCATGTTCGATCATTCTAAAGTTATTTGTAAATAAGAAGACATCAATAAATCATCAAAGATGTTAACCTTTCTTAGGTTATTTTGTCAAAAAATTTTTGATGATGTTAATCTATTATGAACAAAGTTGAACTAAAATCCCCCAAAGCTGTTAGACCCATCCTATGTTGTTTGTTGAAGAGTGTACTTGACGACTGTAACATGTATTGGAAGATGTTGGATGACATCCAATAATAATTATTGACCTATTCGAGAATATTTAGTTGGAGCATAGCAATTACTCGATAATCATAACCTATTATGGAATAGTTCAACTAAGAATTTTTGACTTACTTTAAGTTGTTTAGTTGGAGCATAACAATTGTGTAGTGACCATAGTATGTTATGGAAGAGATCAAATTGAGTCCCTTTGGGACTTACTAAGCGTAGATTGAGGTGCCAGAAATATTTTTTAATTTTAGGGTATGGGGTGTAGGTCACTATAGATTGTACATTTTCATAAGAAATACAGTAATAACTAGTGTGAAAGTGAGTCGAGCAGACTATTTAGTTGGCAGCTCAAGTTAAGGGTGGCTCGAGATCGACTTGTCTTCTTTACACCCCTAGTTACAACCATATTCAAGAATGGTGTTTGACAACTTTTTTATCATTGATTTTTGATTTATTGTTTCCCAATGGG
>NEWO01000822.1:82701-105891 GCA_003013225.1 Phalaenopsis aphrodite
TATATATATATATATATATATATATATATATATATATATATATATATATATATATATATATTCCCTTTGAAGTATTAATTGCGTTGGAGTCCGCTGCATAAATTCTTGTGATAAAGATGGATTTCGACGTCATTTTGTCCTCAAGTCAGAGTTTTGAAGGAATAAAACTCTTAGCCGCTTAAGAGATGATAGTTGAGTGGCACATTTTCTTGTAATTAAAACCTCCCATCAAATTTTGGTTGATCAAGATTTTATTATACTTAATTGGATGGTTCCTTGCTCCCTACTTTTCATTACAAATTTTGAACTATTTCTCAAAACTATATAATTCCTTTGTTTTGAAATATTAATGTAAGAAAAATCAATGAAAATTATCTCGTCCAAATTTATATCTATAATTTTGAGAAGAAAAAATCTTGTAGGGACGAGTCATGTTAGAAAGAAAGAATCCACACATTTAAATCAAACATTAATGTTGATGTATTTTCTTATAATTATAGAAAATTTCAGTATAATGCAACAAATATTAATTAGCTACTCTCCTTACGTGTTGATAAGAGGAGCCTTGAAATATAAAAAATATCATTGAGTTGCTTATAATCATCTTGCCTACTCTCCTAATAGAAAGGAGGCAAGACATATAGTAGATGAACACTAGTGCGCTTCACATAAAAATGAATTTTTTAAGTTGTTGGATAATAGATATAGTAGATAGAGGTTGGGGCCCCAAGCATACCAACTTCTATCCCATGGCATCTCATGGCAATAAAATGGCCCCAACCTCGAGACAGACTCAAGCTCTCTAACCAACCACACAAACCCTTGGCCTTCAACGACAAAAAAAAAACCTTCTATGGATCAGAGTGACTCATCCTCATCATCTTTAAGCCACCTCTACCATCCCATTGTACTAATTTCCTCTCTGAAATCCAGAGCTCCTTACGGCCTTGAGACCAAACTCACCAAACTCCAAATTAACCCTCCCCTTTGAAACACCAAGCTTTCCATCATCCTAGATGCGTTAGTATCTTTCAATTATCAACCAGCCATGTAACCAAAATCTTAATTCGGTTCTATAGTAATGACAAGTGGAAAATTTTTTAGCTAAGGTGGTTAAAGGTGTCTTTGTTAGTGATTATAGGTTATTTCATCATATGGCACTTATATAGTTTCAGAGGTTAAAAATTGATTGTTTTGTAATTCCTAGTCCTTAACACTAACTATGATACCTAATAGTTTAAACTAGGCTTCTAGACTGAACTACTATAAGGTATGTGTGATATTGGGTTTCATTCCTGAGTTAGTTAATCTCGTGGTTTATAATTGATCTACCTTAGGTGGTGGTTCCCATGATTTAATTTAATGAATTTTATTTTTTCATTTATTTTTTGTTTGATATTTAATTTGTGATTTATTTCAACTCCTATGTTTGTCGGTTGATATGATAATTAGGGCATTCTAGATTTAATGTTTTACGTTTGGTCTAAGTTGGTATTCTCCATTTTGTTTTGTCCTTATGTTTGGTTCCCAGTGCTAGTATGAAGTTTTACAGTTAAGTCCATATGTTACATTTAAGTACCCGATCTAACATCTTCTTCTCTGACTTTGTGAGAGACCTTCAGATATAATGATTTGGAAGTACCAACCAGATAAAGAAGAACCAAAGTAGAAGCAAAGCTTCAAGTCCTTTATCTTGTTCTTCATCTCTACTATCTAGACCTTGCAGAGACAAATTGAACATAGTTGTTCGGACCGACCATGAAAGAAAAAAGAAATGTGAGGATCTCTATCAACTAAGGGATTTCCAACTAGTGATAAAATTTGTCGAATATCATGATCACAACTAAATAGTTTGGCAATATCTTGGTCGATATAATTCTTTAGTGATAAAAAATGACCTGCAGTTGCTGATAGAAGTGTAACCTCAAACTGAAGTAAAATTAATTTTTATAGAACATGAGGTCAGCAGTGAATGGGGTAGTTGCTTGATTGATCTCACCAACAACTTGAAGATTCACAATTGGATCGAAGATGCATATCACCTGTAACTGATTGACTTTCCCCTGAGTACTTATCGATTGATTAAACGAGTAGACTGACCTGAAGGCTTTTGAAGAGTACTTTTAGAGTCATTGAGTAAAGTGCAAAAAAAGAGAAATAAGGAAAACAATGGAGAGTAAAAGTGTAATGTCATCAAACCCCACACTTTTATATATGTGTGTGTGTGTGTGTGTGTGTGTGCCTATATATATATGTGTGTGTGTGTGTGTGTGTGTGTGTGGAAATTAAAAAAGCATAACTACCGTACTGAGGTTAAAATAGAATTGTACAATAATTTCAAAAACGTGTTGACAAAAGGATCATATCAACAAAAAATCAAAACAAAAAAATAAATTTTATTATATCGAAAGGAATTATTTTATAAGAGAATTGAACATACCTTAGTTGAATCAATCTCTTATACAAAACATCTTCCCCAAACATAAATTGCCTCTCCTAATCTATCTCAACTTGAGCTTGCAGTACAAAGGATCTTTCCCGTATGTATGATAGTTCCTAGCAAGGAGCGGTAATCTCCTCCTCCTTCCTCCCCACTTTCTCTACAAGGGTAAGTAACTCACATATGTCCCTACCTCAATGTATCCCAACTGAGCGAAAGAAGTTCTCGATCTCATCCAAACGACAAGCCAATGACTCGAGGTGATGCGTGGCTGGCGTAAAAATTAAAAAAAATCATCACAGAACAATAGTTAGAGGCGTCAAAAAGACTACCTAACATCCTAAACCCTAGCCTAGCACACAATCTAACGATAAGTGTCCTAACAAGTGACATGTCTAAAAATATGCTACTTTTATATACACATTTAATGTCTGCTTTTAGTGATATTATTATTTAATGAAATGTATTTCTATGTTTTTATTGCATCTACAATAAGTTGGAGCAATTTGAGCTAAAAGAATAAAAAATGAAGGAATTTAGAGTAAAAAAGTGGCTCATTGTAAAAGTTTACTTGGCGCCTAAACGCCAGGATCTGGTTCCCACACACCAATATACAAAAAGAGTGGATCCTAGGCGCCACAGTTAGACACCTAGGTGTTAGAAACGATTTCTCCCTCAAATACATTGAATTTGGATGAATATTGAAAAGGTACCAGAGTTGACTCTTGGAACTTTGGCCCTATGCTAGCTAATAATGATTTTATTAAGAAAAAGGGCGGCACAAAGAAGGAGAAGAGGAGAGTACGCAAATAAGAGTGAAAGAGAAGATTGACTCTTAGAATTATAAGAGGAGAAGAGAAGTGAGAGAGTTCTTCTTCACTACATTTCTAAGAGAGAAGTGAGTGATATTGTAAGGAGAGAAATTGATTCAAAAGAACTTCAAAGGATTTGCTTGGGGAGGAGATTGAGATAAGTAGTTTGTACATTACTTGTTTTACTTATTTTTGTTGTGTAAAATTGTTTATATATATATATATCCATATTTTATTATATCTTCCTTATGAGATATGAGTAGTTTTTTTTGTCTTTCTTTCTGCAAAGAAAAATAATCATGTGAAGAATTGAAATTGTTTAAAGTGCTTTAATTTCATAATTGTGATGATTCAAACTTTGAATTTCATTTACTTAATCAATCTAACCAATTGTTTAGTTAAAATTTATTGTGAAATATATTGATTCGAAATGGATATGCTTTCCTCAACCAAGAAAGAGTCATATTTGATTTCATGGATGAGAATGTACTTCATGTGGTTAACAGGCTAGAACTTCTAATTTGATCCAGTAGTAAAGAACTTAAGGGTAGATGTTAGCCTCCAGGCAGAGGGATAGTGGGAGCTCTAGAGTGAGAGCTAGTGTTTTCCCAGCCAAACCAAGGATTTAGGAACTTGACTCTGGATTAGCCAATGTTCTTTATGTGCTCGTAAGAGGATAAAAAATATGTATGCTCCTATTTGTCACAATATAATTTATAACAATTTTAACTATTCACTGATTATAATCTCCTTACAAGGGGAATTATACTTTATAAAATTTGAACTCTTCTTCTTTTAACGAACTAAAAATTTACTTTGAGTTTAGAGATAATAGTAGTAGATATAATTCACTTAGTTTAAAAAAAAAACAAATTTTGACCTGCATTCTTAGTTAAGTTTTGTGCAGTTTAATTAAATTTTATTTGAGTTAATATTTTTAAATTTCTACATAATTAAACATCAATATTTTGATGTAAGAAAAACTCGTGGAGTTATTTTGATAGTGAATATTTTCCTAGATATATAAATATTGTAACTTTAGCATCAAGAAATTCAAGAAGAACTATCAACCCATTTTTCAAAAGAAGATCATTGCCTTCCTTTAGACATTGCAAACTACACTTGCAGCAAAAAAGGTATACATCGTACAAATTAGTATTTACCATTTTTTGGGAGAAAAATTAGAACATGGGACAATGAAATTGAGATCTTTCCAAAACATTTTACTAAATTTGTAAATTGTATATAATACAATATAAAGACATTTTTTTAATCTTTCAAAGAATTGTGTAGTTTTTTTTTTTCTTCACCACAAACCCTCCCTCACTCCCTCCCTCCATCCATCATCTTTTTTTTTTTTTTTTTGAAATTTTAATGAGTAAGAATGATTATGTTATTTTCCAGAACTCTAAAAAAAAGTATTAAGTTTCTATAAAGTAAATTGGTAAGTCAAAGACTTGTATATGTGTTTCATGTGCTTCGATGATGATAGTATGTGTATATAGGGAAAATATTTTGTACGGTCATTGCACATCCGGACAATAGCCATGATGGGTCACATGCAAATGCTCAGTGATGTGGCCGCATCCAGGCAATTATTCTTACATGTAGAAGTCCACACACAATATTTTCATGTGTTTAGTGCCCTTTTTAGCTCCCAGATAACTTTTTAAAGGACTTTTAAAACCATAAAATTAATATTTTATGTTCCTGTTAGCATTTCTTATTTTGTGAAATTTACATATGTAATGCACAATTCTTTTATATTTACATATCGCACACCTGAACTTCCATATTTACATATATAGCATTTTGGTGCTTTAAATCTATTCATGAAAGATGTATATCACTTTTAAGAGGGGGCAATAGTTCTTTTTTGATTTGATTTTAACATTCGAGTGCTCTGTATGTAAATATGAAAGTTTATGTGCGAGATATATAAAAACACAATATTTATGTGTTATGCATGTACATGCCCTATGATGCATTTATATCTAACTTTTAGTAAAATCAAAGTGTGTTGAGCCAAAATTTTAAATTATTTTTTTGTCTTAGATGGCATGCTTACTTATGTTATGAGCAAATTTATAATTTAAAGGGGATTGCTTGGCTCATAACTCAAGGAAAGATTTATGTTAACATTCAAGGAGTAATCAGGCATGAAAGTTATTACAAATTTTGATTTCATATCATAGAATTTATAGAATTTAAAGTATTTTTATATGGATAGATTTGAATATTTAAAAATAAAGAGGGACATGACACTATGGTTGTTTTTTATCAGGGCTGTCAGCCACATATCTCCAAGGATATCCATCTAAATAATCAGATATGACATTTGAATAATAATATACTATCCAAAGAAAAAGAAATAATACCTTGAAATAAACTTGATCATTTGGATGATGGAAATTTTTAGGATTATAGGTATACATACGTGAATAAAAAAATTTTTCCCCTACTTTATGGGTGTGTGATAGGCTTTATTTTATCTTGAGGTCTGGTATCCCTTGTTGACCTCATTATCTATGAAGAAACGAAATCATGAAGTCTAGAATAATTAAAAAAGATGCTAAATGATGTTTTTTTTATTGTTCATATAGTGTAGCACAAATGAATTAGAAAATATCTCATATTTTGATAATAAGAGGAGCTCTGAGATATCAAATGTATCATTGATAATGAATGAAAATTCGGTGCCCTCTTTAGAAGAAGGGATATTGATTGACTAGGAAGAAATGCACCATATCCCAAGTGTCGATGGACATTAAGTATCAATTATTGGCAGAAATTAAGTGTTGATTGATTGGGAATGATGATGTCTGGTGATGATCAATAATCTATTTGATTGTTCTTCCGGTGAGAAGGGAGACCAATAACTAGGAAAATTGGTGAGTAACAGTAGTTGTTTGGACCTATTCAGACATCAAATGATGAACAATTCAAAGTTTCAAACATATAGCGATGGTCAATGGTTTTATTAGCCATTCTTCTCATGAGAGGTTGGTGGCACAAACACGGATAATAAGTTTGTATGTATGTCTATATGTATATGAAATTTTTTATTCATATTATCATGCACAGTGATGTCTTTGGGAGACATGAAAATAAGAAGCCACCGATCTCAATTATAGCTATGTGTAGCATCTTGTCAATAATAAAACCTTAAAATGACAATGACTCTTACTAATGACATGTAACACTTACTAATAATGATCAGATTCTACTTGTGTACAACAATCGATATGAATATGACGACGTACATTATGTTGCTCAATGATGAAATTATGGGTGCCTTATTACAATTAATAGTGCCTTTTCTATAACCATATGTCATAAATTTGAGCCATATATTTTATAATGTATAGTTCATCATTCTAAAAAATATATATATCTTGCAACTCATATTTGTATAACTATTTCTTTTATGATCTCTTAACTCTTTTTTAGAATGAATATTTAATGAATTAATTAATATCTAACAATACATGAAATGCATTTATGTTCTTCAGATGAAAAAAATCATGTTAGGAACAATTAGCCAAATTTTTTTTTTCCAAAGTTATATAGAATAAATATAAAAAAATGATTAAACCGACGACCAATGCAATTATGTACATTAATCATATTATTAAACCATATGGATTAATTATTAAAAATATATATTTAACAATTAATTATGATATCTTCTGAAACTGTGGACTATGGATGTTTGCTGATCTCAGGTGATGTTTGAAAACCTCAAGGAAAGAGTGGATCATGCAATGGAAAAAGGGTGCGTCGATCTCAGCTTAGTGAGCTCGATGGAGGAGAAGGAAATCTTCAAGAAATGGAAAAATTTCAGTCGCATAGACCATCCTTCAATAATACAGGTCAATTTATATAGCATTCTTAGTGATATCTTTTAAATGTTTAATTAATGAAATTTTCCTACTTCTTTGCTTTGATTTTATGGTTGATAGGAACATTCATTTATAAAAGCAATGCTTTGTTTTCTTAAACCACAATGTTAGCACATAACTAATCTTCATTTTATTAATAAGTAATCACATGAAAAGGGCGGGGGGCGGAACCAAGTTTTGTTGGTAGGCAATTAGTCATCCCCTAAAATTTATAATTTTTTTATATAAATAATAAAATTTTAAAAAAATATTTATGTACTTAGTTTAGGCAATTTAATAATTTTACCCCATACGATATACATTTTTGACCAATATTTAAAAAATAATTAGACATTTAGTGATTTTGCCCACCATAACACATAATATTGGCTCTACCGTGATTATGATATAGTATGTGATGTTAAGATTTATGAAAAATTCAATTTAATTCGCATGAGATATTTAAAACTTATGTTAGTATAGAAATAAATTAAAATTCTTTGTTACATATGATTCCATAATACTGTGTTCTAAACTTACTCTCCTATATATATATATATATATTGATTTGATTCTTGCAGGTTCTCTTGGAAAGCAACAAGGACAAGGACATCAGTGGCAATCCCCTCCCAAATCTGATCTATATCTCCAGGGAGAAGCGCCCAGCTTCTCCCCACAACTTCAAGGCCGGAGCTCTCAACGCACTTGTTAGTCTTCAAAATAATCCTCCTTTTTTCCTTTTCTGAAAAAAAAAAAAAACAAAATTTGAATATTTTTATGTTGAAAATATATGATAATTTGAGTAGCAAAAAAATATAATATGTTTGATAGGAAGCATAAAACAACTTTATAATACCTAGAATATACATATATCATTATCATGAACACAAAATAAATCATCATATATGACAATTAAATTATTTAGATGATCATTTGGTTGCATTTACATGCATACCAATCAAAGCTATTGTATTTACATATCTAACACCCAATTAAACTTTACTTTTAACGTTTATACTTCCCAAATGTTGTATATCATACTAACAAGGTCATCATTTTAACGTCTAAAATGTCAAAAACTCATCTTTTTTGCATGCATGCAAAAGCTTCGTATCTCCGAAACCATGACCAATGCGCCATTGATCCTCACCTTGGACTGCGACATGTGTTCCAACGATCCAAACACGCCGCAGCGAGCTCTCTGCTACTTTCTGGACGACCAACTATCACCTAACCTTTCCTTCGTCCAGTTCCCGCAGCGGTTCGGCGCCGGACTTAACAAGAACGATATCTATGCAGGAGAGTTCCGGCGGGTTTTCATCCTCGGTTCACTTGGGTTTGATGGATTGCAGGTTGCCAACTATGTTGGGACCGGCTGCTTCTTCTCTCGCCGGTCATTTTATAGCTCGCCGCCGGCAGTCATGGCTTTTTCTGATGAAGTCAGGCTGCCGGGTTGTTTACTGAGCTCGGAGTTTGTTTTGCTGAAAGCTCATGAAGCAGCTAGTTGCAGATATGAAGAAGAACATAAAGAGTGGGGTTATCAGGTGTGTAACAAAATATAAAATTTTATTTGATTTTTTTTAATGAACTTTAACAATGTTTTACATGTATATCAGCAGTCACATAAATAGCTAGCATAGAAACTAATCATAAATTAATTAATATATTGAATTTATTTAACATAACATTTCTCAATTTGTAGGATTAAGTATGATAATCTTTTGGTCATGTAATTAATGAACTTTAACAATGTTTTACATATATATTAGCAGTCACATAAGTAGCTAGCTTAGAAATTAATCATAAATTAATTTATATTTGAATTTACTTAACATAACATTCCTCAATTTGTAGGATTAAGTATGATAATTTTTTGGTCATATAATTAATGAACTTTAACAATGTTTTACATATACATCAGCAGTCACATGTGGAGCTAGCATATAAACTAATCATAATTAATTTATATTTGAATTTACTTAACATAACATTCCTCAATTTGTTGGATTAAGTATGATAATCTTTTGGTCATATAATTAATGAACTTTAACATTGTTTCACATATATATCAGCAATCAAACAAGTAGCTAGCATATAAACTAATCATAAATTAATTTATAATTGAATTTATTTAACATTAATATAATTGAATTTATTTAACATAACGTTTCTTAGTTTGTAGGATTAAGCATAATAATTTTTTGCTCATATAATTAATAAATTCTCTGGTGATAGATTGGATTCAGGTATGGTTCTCTAGTGGAAGATTACTACACTGGTTACAGATTACATTGCCAAGGATGGAAGTCTGTGTTTTGTAACCCAGATAGGCCAGCATTTCTAGGAGATGCACCAAATAGTTTGATTGATGCGTTGAGTCAGTGCAAGAGATGGTTTGTAGGACTTTATCAGGTTTGTTTCTCCAGATATTGTCCTATTTTCTATGGGAGCAGAAAGGTTTCGTTGATATTTGGATTCTGTTACATGCACTATGCAATATGGGCATCTTGGTGCATTCCATTGACTATATATGGTCTTCTTCCTCAATTGGCTCTTTTCTATGGCAAACCTCTTTTCCCAAAGGTATGTCTATCAATTACCTTATAAGTGTATAACTTTTGTTAGAATTATGTATATGTATATATATATTTCAGTATTGATAGTTTCATTTATCTCGGAGAGCATGAAAATCTGAATTTGATTAATCCATTAATAATTGCAACCTATGTCAATTGATCTTGTTGAAAACATACTTTTTGAAGAAAGGAAATTTGAGAATGTTTTGGTGGGTGAATAGTATTTAATGTTAATGAGTTCTTAATATATTTAAATTAAGGTTTAAGTACAATTGAGAAGGAAAACTTGTTGGAAAAAATAAGAATGAGTAAAATAAGCATACTTTTTAAGAGAGTTTGTGTGATTTTTTAAGTTTAATTTTATTTTGTGGTGAGTTATAATTTTGAGTTTATAAAAGTTTAGCAAACTCATAAAGTTGCATGAAATTAACGTATAACTGTGAAACGATATGCACTTTGTTTTTGTACCTATTTAGTCTAAGATTTTGTCTATTATGGCAGGCCTCAGATCCATGGTTTTTCCTCTATGTCTATCTCTTCTTAGCCACCTATGCCCAAGATCTCATTGAGTACATGGAAGTCGGTGGATTAATTCGAAGATGGTGGAGTGAGCAAAGAATGTGGATGATTAAAGGTGTCACAGCTTCCTTGTTTGGAACCTTGGATTTTATACTTAGTCAAATGGGGATCTCAGCCCCAGGATTCACCTTAACAAACAAAGTCAAAAAAGGAGAAGAAAATAAGCTGTATGACAATGGCAAGTTTGTCTTCGGCATAGCTTCACCTTTCTTCTTCTCACTGGGGACTATAGTCATTATTAATCTAATATCCTTCATTTATGGGTTCGTAGAGGCTTTAAGAAGAGTTGGAGGGTTGGATGAGATGCTTATTCAGTTGTTGCTATCTGGATTTGTTGTCGCAAGCTCATGGCCTATATATGAGGCAATGTTTATCAGAAAAGATTGTGGGAAAATGCCAGGAAGTGTCACCATGGCCTCTATTTTTCTCAGCTCAATATTCTTCTATCTCGGGCACTCATATTTTTCATAAAATGATTAGCTCGACTAATGTTTTGTATCTTGCTAGTAATTTAAGTATGAACAGTTGAGTAACTATTGGATGATGATATGGTAGCTAAGTAAATAAGGGATTACACATAATTTTTCTTGGATTAGTAATGTGAATAGTGTACTCTCTACCGGGGAAGAAATAAAATTGCCAACTTTTTCTTGTTAAGGTACTCTAATGGAGATTTGTTTCATTTTTTGTATATATTTCTTTTAAATGAAAATACTGGCTTGACTGTTGAACATGTAATATTCATTTTGATAATAGCTGGCAGGAAAATTGATTGTTTGTGTGGTTCCTTTTTAAGGTCAACATATCTTGTTTCTGTTTATACTCTAGGATCTAATCTAAGTATTCAAGATCTCTGACAAGATCTTTAATAAAATTTCATAATGATTAAGTGGACTTTAAATCAAGCATTGAATCCTAATGCTAATAACAATCCATCATTTTTGATTTGAAATGGAATTAAAATAGGTAATCAACTCACCTAAATAGAAATCGAGCCGGCCACAATGCTGCCATCAAGAAATAAGGAGTAAACCCAATAAACCTATTTGTGGAACCCATAAAATAAATTGAACCTAATCGCCCAACTGTTTGGTCTAATAAACTTAAGTGAGTTGTAAGTCATTGAAAACTAGACATCAAGATTCAAAACTAGAGGAAACCAAATTTAACTATGTAATATTGTTACTATACTTAACTGAATTAAAACAAAATAAATGCCAATTGAACTAAGATTTCTTCAGTTGGCCCACATAGCCTATATGTACAAAATAAATTAAATTGAACAAAATCAATTGAAATTTGAACAAATTATAACCAAATTTAGTCCAATCAATTTATAAATGAAAATAACAAATGAAATATAAAATTAATGGGTGGCAACTTTACATTAATTCAATAACCAACCTGACCCGTTTAAGCCATTTGAACATATTGGACTAAATTTAAATTCAATTCAAATTAAAGAAAATTATTTAATCCTAAATTTTTTTAATTATTACTAAAACATCCCAAATTGAAGTCTAATATAGTCAGTTGGGATATTTGAACCAATTTGGCTCAATTGAGTTAGATTGAGTCAAAGTTCAAATTACATCAATTTGAACATCTCTAAAAGACAAAATAATAATAATAATAATAATAAATAAGTAAATAAATAAATAAATCTAAGTAAACCTATATCAAGCTCAACTAAATCAAAAATGGGTCAATTTGACCACTTGATCTAAGGTGACCCAAATGAATCATATTGAATCAAAATCAAATTAAACCCAAATTAATTCACATTAAATTCTTCTCAAAGTTTAAATCATTAATTAAACTTATTTCAATGTAATTTAAGTCTTGTTTTTTGGTCGAATTTGTTTAATTGTGTCAATTAGCCCAAATTGATCTAGTTAGACAAAAAATAATCAAAACCAAATTAATCAAAATTAATTCAAATTGATAAGGATATGGATGAATGCCTACAAGGAGGCGCTACTAGATCTTGATACAAAGATAAAAGTGTTGAATGAGGACGAATGAGTTATTGAATCATTAAACATACCAACAACAATTACGAAAGTTTAAGGAAAGTAGAAAGCTGAAGATGTAGGTTTCAAAGGAAAGAAAGAAAGAGAAGAAGCTTTTATGTAGTAAGAAACCACTAAGAGGTGGTGATTTGAATAGGGATTCATCTATATTCCTAAGAGCAGCAAATGTAAGAACATAAAAAGGGAAAATCCAAAAACAAAAGGAAAGAAAGAAAGAGAAGAAGCTTCTATGTAGTAAGAAACCACTAAGAGGTGGTGATTTGAATAGGGATTCATCTATATTCCTAAGAGCAGCAAATGTAAGAGCATAAGGAGGTATAATCCAAAAACATAAGGCTAGAAAGAAAGAGAAGAAGCTTCTATGTAGTAAGAAACCACTAAGAGGTGGTGATTTGAATAGGGATTCATCTATATTCCTAAGAGCAGCAAATGTAAGAGCATAAGGAGGTTTAATCCAAAGACATAAGGCTTAAAAGAAGAAAATGATTCAAATCAAAAGTTTTGGAACCTTGTGGGACAAAAGAAAGTGAATGAATATGATATTGAACATGAAAGAAATAAATAATGTCTATAAAATAAGAGAACTATTAGACGAATATAACATAGAGGCACTCTAAGTATAGAAAAGATGAAGAATGAATAATCAACACTACATTAAGAGTGCGACATTGATGTTGCAACACCAAAAAATGTTAAAGAGGAGATAAACACATGCAACCCATGTGATTAAATTCAACCATGAGACAATGCAAGCGCATATGATACCACATGCACAAAGGTACGAGTGCAAAAAGCAAGTAGGGTTGAAAATCGATGGCAATGAGTAATGTATATACATAAATTTCTATGTGTATGTGTGTGTGTGTGAAAATATGCATGTATATATATATATGTGTATCTATCTATCTATATATGTATCGATATGTGTGTATATATATGTTACTCGGGAGGATGGATTGAGATAACCTCCAGTTAGCAAATATGCACAAATATACCCAAAAAGTTTAGACATTTGTCTTTCATGGTCTCAAATATAAAATTCTAACAAAAAATTTGCCAGTATGCCTAAATCATTCTTACCACAATTCTTAACACTAACTCTAAATTTTCAAAATCCAACCATTCCATCTTTACCCAAAATTCACTTAGACACTTACTACCAAAATTCTAAGCTCAACTAACTTTTCATCTACAATTCGACAACTACCAGAACTTTGACCGAGAAAAAATTACTAGTGTAGTATAGAAGAGACCTCTAAATAGGTGTGTAGGAGCTTATTATAAAGGATATGCAATGAGGAATCCTTCAACTGCCAAACAATTTCCACCTTTAAAAGGAGACAACCCGAAGATGCCACCCATAGGCACAATGCTGACTCGTAAGATCAAAGGGATGAAATGAATCAATTCCCTCAAGAAGTTTCCAATGATGATGAAACAATGCCCCAATGATTTGGAATGAAATATTAAAGGAGAAGCTAGGAGCTTGGAGTAAAGGTTATTTAACAGATTTTGATTGTCACATGTATCCAAACTAGTTCATCAATTGACTCCAACTAGTGGAACAAATTCTTTTAGTACAAATACATTTCTCAAGATAAGAGCATTAATTGACAACCTTTAAACTCAAGAAGAATGCTTCTTTGTGGTGGGAGAATTTGAAGTGTTGATGCCAGCGTGAGTTTACAAGAAAAACTACTACCTAGTTCCACAAAATCGACGTGATATATTCATAAAATTCTACCACTATGCCAAAGTATTTTTTTTAAGTAAACTGCTAAACCTGATCAAATTAAAGTCATATCAAGCTCAAATCAAGCTATTAAATCATTTTTGGAAGTTTTTCGAGCATATTTGAAAATTCAAACAGATTTCGAATCAGGTGAGCTTATGGTCAAATAGAGCGTCTCAACAAGACGCTATCGGACAAGCCCAAGATCGCTAAATTCTGACATTGTTAAGACACTCAAATATCCATCAAATATTGACGGTTTGAGGGAATCTCTCCAGACTGTCTGATCATAGTTATTCAAATTTCTTCATTAATTGTAGACGAGACTCTATAAATAGAGCTTCACCCCTCTCATGGTAAAGGGGAGGAGGAGAGCTTAAAGCCTGAAAAAGAGCTTAAAGCTTGAAGAAAGAGCTAAAGTCTGCCGCTGACCACCATTCATTGTCAGTCGTTGACTACCACTGACTAGCCGCCGTCGATCAGCATCGACCACGATCCATTCCTTACGAAGAAGCACCTTGTAAAGTGATAACATACGTCGCAGAATCACAAAACAACCTGCGAAGTGGCGCATCATCCTAAACATCGAGTTGACTCCAAAAGACAGTGTAACAACACACCCTAAAGTTGGTCCAAAAACACATCAAAAAGAGGGGAAAAAAACGCCCCAAAAACACACCCAAAAAACCAGAGACTCGCCCCCCCACACCACAAAAATAACACCAATACACAAAAACAACAAAAACGACAAAAAATAGGCCCCGAGACCACAAAACACGCAAAACCCAAAACCACACCCCGCCCCCCACAAAAACAATGACAACACACAACAATAACACACACGACAAAAAATAACACATACGAGACACAAAAGAGATCATTGCAACTCGCAATTATAGCGTATACAACTTACGTGGTCCTCAACTCCTGCACTCCCTACCACAACCTCTATAGCCAACCGACATTTCTAAAGCAACCATCTATAGCTCGCCCAACCAACTACTGTTATGGTTATTAACTATGACTTCTACAACAAGTTATCGCCACAGTAACCGCCTACAATACTCACGATTTAGTTTTAAATGAACTGAAAGAAAATTTCTAGCCATTGTTTTTATCATTAATTATAACTTCTAAAAATTGCCTGGGCTCCTTTGTTTCACCAAAGGAAACAAAGGTCTTGATAGTCGTTTCACATAAACGCCCTTAAAATCCATACTTACCCATTTAAAACATAGATTAGACTCTTTATCTTTATGGATTATACTAATAATTGTTTGCTTCTGTATCATCACATATAAACTGTGTTATTTATAAGTTGTTGCCAAAGTTATTTTTCAAAAAGCCATTAAAAAATCTTTGATTTTTATTCTAAAATATTTTACTCGTTTATCGCTGAATGAAATTTTTTTTAAATGTTTTTTGGTATAATATTTTTTAAATGATTAGCAATAAATCACAAAATTTGTAACTTGAATTGGAGTCTAAAAATAAATGAAATAAACATTAAGTAATAAAAACTACAAACGTTCAACTACTGAGTCACATATAACATTGTAAATGAATAAATGTATTTAATGAACAACTCAAACTCATTTTTTATTAATATTCAATTAAATTTATTAAAATGAGTAAATGAACAACTCAAACTCGCTTGTGATTATCTAGATAAGCCGCTTATCTGAAAAAAATAGACCGCATGGTTCAACTCACGTTTTGCATTCAATGTAAAAGATCAACTACATTTTCTGATAAGCTACTCTAACGTAGTTTCCAAACGGTTATTGGCCGTTTTCAAAACGCCGCCGCAACGAATAAACTGACCCAAACACACCCTAAAATAATTAATCAAAGGTATAATATTAAGCTCAATGACAATTTTAGATGCTTAATATTAAGCTCAATGACAATTTAGATACCCATAGATTTCTTAACTTACCATATGGACAAGTTTAGTTAGCTTAATCTTCTGACTTAATTTAAGGTGCCTCTATGGGGCCCACAAAGTCAAACCTGACCTTTCCTACTGTCTTACTTCTTCGGTTTAATATGAGCTAAATATATTTTAAAATCATCACAAATCTTATTGGGTTTAAAACCGATTCAAAATTAAAATCAATTAACATTAAATTAAAATTTATCAAATTTGAAATTAAAATCTTAAATCGAACTCAAACTTTATTTAAACAAAATCTAAATCTATTTGTTAAACCCAAACTTAAATTAAATAACAATTAAAATAAATCAAAATCAATTAGCTAATTAAAGCTAAACAATCTAAAATCAACTAATCATCTAAAATGAGCAAACCTAAAGTTCAAATAAACCAAACCTAAATTAAATCTAAATTCAAAATCTAAACTAATCTTAAAATAAACTCAATTAAAATCTAAACTAAAATAAATTTGGGCTTAATCTCAAATTAAAATAGAAATTTAAACTAAACTTAGAACTGAACTAAACCTAGACATAAAATTAAATTCAAACTTAAATTAAATTTAAAATTAAAGCTTAAATAATAACTCATATTATATGTGATTTATTGTTTAAAATAAATTTAATTAACAAGAACTTAATTATTCATATTTAGTAATAATATGCAATAATTAAATAGCATTATCATTTCAAAAATGATTTTTACTCACATATTGTTCCTGAATATGATTAAGCCAAGTCCAATTCACATCATACACACTCAATTACAACCCAAGCTGCATGTTTTTATAATAACATTAGAAAACAATAATTAAAATGAGCATTTTTAATGAATGGAATAAAGAAAAGCTCCAAATTTCTATGCAAAAGACCATCACAAAAGCAAATAGGCGCTTAGAAACTATTAAGCACTAAAAAATTATGGGGAAAAAGCACATTCTAACACTAATCTTAAAGCAGCAAACAGCTGTTTTCTTTTCTCTTAATAATAATAATAATAATAATAAATACATCACACCAAAATAATTCCCAGAAAACCTTCTCTTTCACACTCTCTCATACAAAATAATGTTCCACCCTTCATAATTTGGAAGCAAAATATACAGGAATTAATTAAGGTATTGAACTTAGAACAAGTTTATTAGACAAACCTGTAAGTCTTATTTAATACTAAATTGTTCATAACTTAAATCTTCTATGTTGTCACCAGATTCTTTCCTGGTGATCTTTAATCCTTCTGGTAGAAGGAGAGAACAAGATCTGTATGTACAGAGAAGAGTTGGGTGTCCACAAGCAACTGCGCATACATGAAACAAAGTAAAAAATATTCAGATTTACAAATAATTCATTAACTTACATTTAAATTAAGAGAAAATAATCCATTGATTTTTAATCTTAATGTCTACAAAAAATGTCAAATGAGTCCACAGGCATTCAATTGGGGTTGAAATATTTCTTCCTAGGGATTATTTTAACATATATTAAAAAAATCTGGAGGCTATATTGGCACTTTCATGGACTCTGGAATTATGACCCCTTGCAGAAGGGAAATATTTGCATACATAATACGCACGCAGAATTGCGTGGTTATTAGGGGGTTATTGGGAGGTTATTTAGGTATTAATTCCAATAACCTATAACCCTAATAACCTTTCAATAACCTTCGCAAGTTCTATTTTGATGTTATTCATAAGTTATTATAGGGGTATTGCGGGGTTAATGAAGTACACACGCAGAGTTGCGTGCGTATTACGCACACAAATATTTCCCCTTGCAGAGAGCCAGGGGATTATTGTGTACTTTTCTCTTTAAAATAGTTTAATTTTGAGAAGAAATATGAAAATAAGATTTCAGATTCTTTAAAGTGAAATAAAAAAGATTCAAATAATCATCTGCTTTATAAAAGTCTTAAATTTACTCGAGTAATAAACTCTATAATACAGTCTCATACTTGTGAAGAGTTAACCAAATGAGGAAAACAAAAATATTATTTTGTGCTTAACAGATCCATTATAATAATTCATGCAAAATGTGATCATTCCAAGAAATAAATTTTCTTCAAAGAACAGAATAATGTACAAGTATAGACAATACCTTCATAAAGGGTCTGTCTCGGCTTGGAAATGACTCGATGAAACTCTCTTTAAGAAGTAAAGACACCTGAACAAGCATAAATATGAGCAACAAATATTAATCAGTCTGATAAGTGTGGGATGAAATTTAAAAGGTATATTTAGCTCACTTCTAATTCAATAATTTTCATCACTTAAAAGTCTACAAAAATAGGGAGAGAACAAAAACACTTTGTATTTTTTGGTCAAGGTTGAAATAATTTACTCTTGCCTTGTAGACACCACCAATGATTTTGAAAAGACTAATGATGCTGATGATGTGCTTAATCAACTTATAAATTGAATAAAAATGTTTTGCAGGACCAAAAAATAAAAAAAGTTTCTCAGGCGCAAAGCAATGAGATCACTTATAATTGATAAAGACTAACAGAGGAATCTAGCATATGAAGCATCTAACTGGCTAACGGCCGTGGGATCATTCACAGTATGATAGTTTTTTGTTTTTATTTTTTTACTTTTTTTAAAAATGTTTGTTTATAGTATTTTTTTTACAGGTTTTAATTTTTCTTTTTTTTTTTATATAAATAAACTTAATTTTAAAAACAATCTAAACAACTTATATGTATTTTAGTACTTTTAAAACAGCAATAACCATCTAACATATTTTATTTCACATCAAAGTATATACAAAATAAAATAAAAATAAAAAACAAAAAACATTGATCCCAAACAGCCCCAAAAAAGATGGCATGCTTTCAACTAACTTCTACAAAAAAAATACCAATAAACATTTTGGGTATTTAAGAGAAACAAACCTTGTCATCATTGGATTGAACATTTGTTATTGTGTGAGATCGTAGGTTTGAGCAAAGAGAATCAAGGTAAGACCTTAGGACCGCTAAGAAACCTTTGGCAGCTTCAATCTACAAATATAATAAAACAGCAAAACAGAATTTAAAAGAAAAGATCACAATAATGTCACAGCACAAGACATGCAAATACAAAATTTAACTTGGAAATTTTAAAAATAAATAAAATTTGGAATCTTTCGGCTTACCTGCACGTCCGTACACTCAAAAACTGGCCTTTTTCTGGCAAGGTAGCTCTCACCAACGAGTTTTGCATGATATGGACTTAGGGATGCCAATAACTCTTTGTGTTGTGGTAGATGGGGCATTAAAGGGGACTTCACCTACTTTTCCAAGAGAATGAAGCTTTAATTAGATGCACTAAAAGCATTTTGCCCATAGTAAGGCAATGGTAAGGGGCTTCCACTATTTTCTTAGTTAACAGTTTGAAAAGAGGGAAAATGCAAGCATGATGTTAAAGAACTTGTTGACAAAAAACTTTACTAGTAATAAGTATATATGAACCATTAGTCATAACAAAATAGTTAACAATTAAATTTAGGGACAGTTTGGTTTGAAGGAATTTGGAAGATGGTAAATGCATTTTTATCTATAATTTTGAAATATGATTGGATCCATATAAAATTTGATATACCTAAGAAACGTCGATGAATATACTTTCGTAAGAAGATTTAATGGAACATTTACATAGGTATCACACAATTCCTATGTAATTACACATCTAACACCTAAACTTAGATTTTCTTTTTTTCAAATGTAGAGGGTGTTTGGTAGCAGGGTTTGAGCAGGATTTAAGTACAGGATTTAGTTTAAATCCTGCCAAACAGCTAAAATGACAAATTTAAATTCACCGGAATCTTAAGTCCCATTTCTCCTCCATTTCCGTGAATCCCAGACTTAACAAATCCGCTTGGTAATAAATCCAATTGGTAGGCAGATTTATGAGATTTAAAGAACTGGAATGCACAAAGAGGGCAAAATGATAGAAAAAAGAATATTCCCACGCTCATCGCCTGCACGCACCCATTGCAACTACTTGCTTTTTATTTTTTTTCTTGTAGAGTTTTAAGTTGATGTGAAGGTGGGAAGACATGGTTTCAAAAGCCTCCGCAGTCAAGCACATGTGGTGACTTTCATGATTTGTTTTCAATGAGGCTTTCATGTAGAAGGGCATTCAGGAGGAATACGAGGACAGGATAGGAATATGCTACTAGGGAGAAGGTAATTATAACTTTTAAATTATACTTAATAAAAAATATAATTAATAAAAATAATTAATGTGGAAAAATTAATGTTATTTGTAATTTAATTTTATTAAAAAATTCTATGATTGATTGGATTTATAAATTATTAATAGATGTTAATTAAGAAATTATTTTAAACAATTTTGGGCAGGTGAGAAAAGAAGGGATAAAAAGGTTTAAAACTTGATTAAAACTATTATTTAAAATCAATTTAATAAACAATTAGTCTATAATTAATCAAATTATTATCTTCTATTAATTATGATTTAATAATTTTTTATAAAAATGATCGATTAATTAATTAATAATCATTAAAGGCAAATGTATTAATTCAAAATTAAATTAGTCTTCATAACTGATATTACATGATACAAAATACTAATAAATAAAAGAAATTATTTGTGCACATAAATTATTATATTAAATTAGCTTAATAATTTACTAATTAAAAAATAATTTGAACATTAATTAAATTAATTTCATCATCAATAATAATATTAAAATACAATTGATCAAACTTAAATCCCGAAAAAAGTAGCAAAACAGTTTCTCATGATTTAATCAGGTTTAACTTCTATCACACCAAATAGTTTCAAGTATCTAACTGCCTTAAGATTTACTGAATTTGGATTTATAGGATTTACTAAATCCCACTTGAGTTAAATCCTCATCGTAGCCAAACAGTCCCATATAACATTTTACACATGCTTGAACAAGCATCTTACACATTTTTAGAAGTTAGATATAGTGGTATTTTTTATGTGATAAAAAAAAATTGAGTGTCAAAAATATAAACGTTAAGATTTAGGTCTTAGATATGTAAATAAATAGGAATTGTATGGTATGTATGAATGACATTAATTTAATTTCTTTGGACACAAAACATGAATACTTGTTAATTGAAGGATAAAGTAGGACTTCATAAAAAAATAAACATCAAGGGAAGTTAAAATATTTTATAAAACAAGTACCCAAATTTCACAATTGTGCTACTGTGTTCTTAAGAAATTTCATTTATAAATTTATTATTATCACTACCATATTGTGAAAAACTAAATATTGTAAACATCCAGTATTTCTATCATTTATAATTGAAACAAAAATGGCCTTTTTTTTATCAAAAATGGCATTTTTATCTCTATCTGATTTGGGGGAAAGACTAGAAGGGCCATGCATGGTATATAAGAGAAAAGCAGCCTAATACTCAACGTGAACTAAATAACAGTGATATGAATTTCGGTTTCCTTGTTCTTTCTTCAATTCCATGTCCCAATACTGGTTTAAAAACTAAAAAATATAGCAATAAAAACATTATTTTATATCAAAAATCTACAGATATTCAGACATTATATAAAACAATAGCAAACCTATAATATCGAAAGTAAAAAAACAAGTTATGCTGAATTCCATATGCTATGTATCCCATCTGTGCACTAAAAAAAAGTCTTTGCAAATCAGATTGTTACATACCTGATTTTTGTTTACATCAACTAAAATTGCATTACATAATTTTGATTGAACCTCAGCAGTCTTGTCCTTCACGCCAACCTGAACACGTGACAAATCAGTTAATATTCAAATTATATAACAAGCTCAGAGAAGAGGTAAAGAGCCAAATTAATATGAAATATAGCATCACAGCATTAAATTCAAAAAAATAAAAGTTGACCGACAATCGTATATTTCAAGATTGCATAAGCGGTTGTCATGATCATGCAAGAGTCCAATGAAGCTAATGGAAATACGCATGTTTAAAATCAGATATTTCACATCAATCATAATCACAATGGTCAATTCTCTAAAATAAAGTAAAAAAGGAAAAACACAATTCTAAAAATAAGAAAAGAAGAAAAAAGGAATAAACATGACAACCATGCCAACCCACAACCTGAAACCTTGCAAGCTAGGGATGATGTCAAAACGAGTCCATGCATCGGGTTCGGGCCTGACCGAAAATTAACCTAACCAAAAACTATTTGATCCAAACCGACCCAAATATTGAACGGGTCAACCCAAAACCGACCTGCCTTCAAACAGACTGACTCGAACCCAACCCACATAACTCATTTAATATATGTCCAATAGTTATTTAGATCATATTCACGTTAATTTTGAGCCAAGTTCGAGTCAAATTTGGGCTATTTGGTAAGATTAGGGTCAATTTTGAGTAAATGGGTAAAATTAAGATTGGTGGGTCAACCCAAAACCGATCCAAAAGATTAAATATTATGAGATATTGACCCCAAATCCAAAAAGAAAAATATTTAGGTCGGCTTGAACAAATATTTTTTGAGTCAGATTGGGAGCAAACTTAGAATGACGAATGTATTTTTGACACCCCTATTGCAAGCAACCACTGCATGCCAAAGAAGTAGTCCGATCCACGTGTGCTCTCAAGCTCAATTAGTGTCAACTATTGTCACATGCATGAATAACAACCCTAGATGTACCCTTGCTCACGACATATCACTTACCCTATTTGAACTTAAATGGAAGCACAATGGAAATTGAAACGGGTGGGGGCACTTATTCTCTTTCATACTAGGAACTTGGCACATCCACCCATTTCAAGTCTCCAAATAATCATAGGTCTATGGCATAGATCACTCTCTATTCGTCCTCAACAAAGCTGCTAATAGAGGGTAGCCTCTTAGGGATATTGCTCAAATGTAGGCTAAAACAGGCAAGCTTCAAGAGACTATACATCGGTTGAAACAAAATCCTCGGCATGATTCAACATACTCTACAAGATTCTAGCTAATGTTAGAGTACAAAATAGTGTTGCTGATCTATTTACCTTTATTTGATACTCTTCCTCTAGCATAATGATTCTTGTTGTGTATGTCAATGACATTCTTCTCACTGGGAGCGACACTTTAATTATTGTTCAAATAAAACATTATATCAAAAGATGTTTAAGAAATATGAGTTGTCTACCAAAAACGTTCTCTTGGAATTGAATTTGATTATAATAGAGAAGTTCTCTCTCTCTCTTCCCTCCCCTTCTCCCTCTCACT
>NEWO01000822.1:106157-199377 GCA_003013225.1 Phalaenopsis aphrodite
CAACTCAACACAAACACATAAGATAGGCATCACAATTTGAGAGGTCGGATATCTCTCCCAAAGCCTAACCTTAAGGCTAAGAGCAACAATCTCATGCATAACCCTAACCTAAACATATTAACCACCTTATTAATAAATCATAACAAATAATAAAGGATTAAATTGTCATTAGGTGCCTAAAAGACTAAATTGCTCTTAGGAGTCATCATAACAATACTCCCCTCTCAAAACGACACCATATCCTTAATGTGGGAAAAAGTGACAGTTCATCCTCCACCACAATCTTCTCTGTTTTTCATCCCGTGTCTCCTCGTCACACACTGAGAATCTATGATATTTGATCCTTACAACAGTTTCTTAGGAAAAACCTGTCATCACACCAAAAACATAACCCCTTGACAAGTTTTTCCTGAATCCTTGTTTTTGTAAGACACTTGGGTGTTGCTCCCAGTCATTGCTTATTATTCTCGTCTCGTGGAGATTCTCTCTGAACATCTATTATTTGAGCTTTTGACATCATTTTTTTTGTAGTTCAGCATGACGCTCCACATGTGCTGCTCATATTCACCTGTTCTATTGCATTTTTATCTTCAACCAGTAACGCTGATTCCATAATTTCCCCCAATCCTCGTACTCGCAGTAGATGAAGTCATGCTCGAATCATTCATGAGGTTGGCTTCTAACAATTCTTTTTCCGATAACACTCAATTTTTTCCTTACTCTCCATGAAGAACCCTTCCTGAACCATTGCAAAAGGCTGCTCATGTAAATCTACATCTCAATGGCTCATAAAAATTTTAACAAGCAATCATTGAATTCCTCTAGTGAGCAAATTGGGTATCTAGCCTCCCACTGAAACTGAGCTAAGGCTTTCCCCTCCAAAAAAAATCCCGTTCTCATGAGCTTTTCATCCCCATTTAACAGATTCACCTCAAAATATCGCTCCATCCAATACACCCACCCATGTGCGCCTTCCCCCTCGAAGATCAGCATCTTCAACTTTCTAACCATAACATCTCCACCGCAACTTCCTCTCCCACTGTAATTTCTCCCCATATATCCATGGTATAACTCCCTCTTTTGATCATAGTCTTCCCTCATCCCTTCTTCATGCTCCTCAATACTGTTTGCATGACCCCTACTCCATATTTCGACCCAACCTCCTCCGTCAGAAATCTCTAATTCACTCCCCATCGGAGGCCTAGGAGAAGTTTCTTAATGGTGGACAATTCCCTATTCATATTCCTTCATTTGATCTTTTTCCCTTTTGATTTAGCCAAAGATTCTCCAATCACCTATTAGTTAAGGTTTGCAAATTGAACAGCGGCAGATTCTCAGATTGCATCTCTATAAGCTTCCACATAGTCTCCTCCAAGCTCTCGAATCAATTTTCCATTGAGAAAAATTTTCTTCTATGATTGAGAACCTCAACTCCATCCTGCATTTAATTTGGCTCACCTCTTCCAGCAATTTCTTCTCCAAATCTTCTACTTTCTTAGTTCTCATACCTCCCAGAATAATTTTCTATCACGAAGGAGGAACTACTATATGTTGAAATCTCATTGATGGCTTCCCAGATAGTTTAGATCGGGTATGTACAAATTCGTTTGTGTCTGTACCAACTCTGTGTCACGATCCTGTCGTCTGAATGTCGTGATCTCATCACTTGTGTCTTGGCTAACTCTTTCTGCGACTATATCGCACGGATAAAGTCACGAAGGATGTGCTAATATGACGAAATCCCGTCGTTTACGTCCTAGCTAACTCCTTCCATGACTATATTGCACACTTCAGTCACACAAGCAATTCGTGATCTCGTCGGTCTTCCTAGTTGTCTCGAATGGTGAATCTAGCACAAGATTTGATTACGAAAGCTGTGGCGATCCCGATTTTGGCTTCCCTCGTGGTTGAATCTCTACTGTTTCATGAGGTCGTGATTCTATCTCACCTGGTACGCAGTGATCCGATCATTTAATCCCAAAATCTTGCTCCGATACCACTTTTATAAGACCCGAGAATATTTTTCCACAAAAATTACGACAAACAAATATTTATTGCAAGTATATCAAAGAACTCAACACAAATACATAAGATAAGTACCTATAATTAAAGAGGTAAACGATCTCTCCCAAATTCTACAATTCAAGAGGTAGGAAATCTCTCCAAAACCCTAACACTAAGGTTCAAGACAACAAACTCATGCATAACCCTAACCCTAAACATATAAGTCCTATTAATACTAAACAATAATAAATAACAAAAGGCTAAATAGCCCTTAGGCACCAACATAACATAATCACTTAAAGATTCAAGCTTACACACGTACTAATAATGCTAGGTCCATTAAAGTTAAAAAAATGTCAATTCTAGTTGGTGGAAATCTTATGATAAGGAGTATGAAGAAAACAATTGTAGCCAACTCTAGCATTCAAATAGAAAAGGGGTCAATGCTCGCTCCACTTGTCAAATGTTGAACAGAATTAAATTATGATAATAAATTTGTTGTATATATTGATAACTATCTCATCTTCAATGAAAAGGCTAAAAATAGCAAAATCGATCATCACTTTATTAGGGATATCATTTAGCAAGGAAGAATCACTCATGTTGGTAATGAAGAACATCTAGCTCATACCTTTACCAAAGCCCTCAAACATACTTAGTATTCAAACATATATAATAGGTTGGATCTAATTGATAAATATGTTCAAATTTAAAAGGAGTTCCAACAAGGAAAATTTGCATATCTGAAAGTTAACCATATTTAGTATCATATTTTTATTTGGATAAATGTTGGACAAAAAATTGTACTCATTCTATTTTAAAACAAAATAATGCCTCCCACCGCCAGCTGAACACCTATACAGTTTGATTCTCCTTTTTTTCTTTATCTCCACTTATTTCTCTTGAGCGGGTTTCTTTGTGTTCTTTTTCCGTTTTTTTCTCAATCTGGACATGAACTGCTGATAATTGAGAACACTATTGGGAAAGCTCAAGATACAAAAAAAAAGAGCAGGAGGTAAGCAAAACATAGGAAAACCTGGACGAGCTTAGGTATGTCGAAAAATCCCATACAAGCACCAAAGCCACCTCTTACAATAAGATGAAGGTTCTAGATAAATAAATTGCATTGGTTTAGCTATTTATGCTGTACCAAAGAAACAACATACGGTAACCTGTACTGTGGAGGTTATTGCCCCTCTTCAAGCTGATGGGGTTTGGAACAAACCTAAAGCTTGGGTTGCAGCTGTTGGAAATCTCTATTTCCGTAGAGAATTAGTAAATATATCAACGAGCTGATCTTGTGTGTTGATGTAGTGAATTTGAAGCAGCCCAGAATTGATTTGGACGCAAATGAATGGTAATTGATCTCGATATGCTTCGTAAGGGCGTTGAACACCGGGTTAGTTGCAATAGCCATGTATCACAAGAAATTACAGAAAGTTGTGCTTAAACCGCCCCAAATTCAGCAGCTAAGATATATCAGAGGTTGCTGCAGCAAGGGCGTGATACTACCCTCAAGTAGAGGATCGAGCCACAATATGCTGCTTTTTAAAGGTCCACGATATGGGGGTATGCCCAAGAAACATGCAAAATCCAGTCGTAGACCGACGATTGTCGGTGTCCCCAACCCAGTTGGCATCCATGTAGATATATGGAACCCATTTTAGAAGTTGAAAGTGGTGATTGGTAGGTTCATGCATATGTTGACATAGGACGTTCACAAAAAAGGCTATGTCAGATGTGTGATTATTAGATATTGTAATGCCCCTGTAAATTGTTGAAATGCAATAAGGTTCTACATATCACGAGTATTGTGTTCAACATAGTCCCGCTTACTTAGTAATGGTGTAGAGATTGATTTGCAACCTAACATATCCAATTGGAGAAGAATTTGAGTGGCTTAGCTATGCTGTCAAGAAATAAAAATGTGTCCATTCAAGTGATCTTAATGCCTACAAACCGAGAAATTGAGCCCAATTGCTTGACCTGAAATCGGGCGCAAAGAGCAGTAGTAAGTGGGTGAAGAACAGTCATACTTTCCCCTGTGATTAAAATGTCGTCAACATATATAAGAATAAAGATCTTGAGACCATGATCTTGTGAGATAAGCAGTGAGGGATCCAACTTGCTCATGTAGAAATCTGCACTGATAAAGAATTCAGAGATGGTGGCAAACCATCGCCTCGAAGATTTTTTTAAGTCGCACAATGCCTGTTTGAGGATACATGTGATTCAGATGTTGATAATCTATACACCCGGGCAGTTGAATCATATACACCATTACAAATAACGTACCATGAAGAAAGAAATTTAAGTCATCGAATTGAAGCATCAGCCATTTGAGAGTAAAGGCAAGAGAAAAGAGTACACAAAGAGTAGTCATCTTGGCCACGGGACTAAAAGTCTCAAAATAGTTGACTCCATATTCTTGGTTATAGGCTTGTGCCACGAAGCGGGCCTTTATACTTTGTCACTGTCCCATCAGAATTATATTTAGTGCAAAAGGTCCACCTACATCCAAGGATCGGTTGGTCTGCTGGAGGAGAAACAAGAACCAATGTACCTTGAGCCTGTAGGGCAAAGAATTCATCATTCATTGCGAACCAACTGTGGACGCGTTTGGCAGCTTGGGTGTATCATGTGGGGTTGGGAGGATGTTTCAGTTGGTGAAGAAGATTGAGCTAGTTAACCGGTTTCAGATGTTCTGTCTTACTAAGGGTAATCATGTGGTTAGATTGAGTAGGGTTATCTGGTGGGGTGTGTGCGGTAAATGCAGAGGGTTGCCTCGGTGGTGGTATGGGTTTTAGTGGAGGGAAGGTAGCCAGTTCATCTGAGGTTCTGAATGGTGGTGGGGGGATGACATGTGGAGGTACAAGTAAGGGATTTTTTGGAGGCAATAAAGATAAGAGATAATTCAGTGAAGATGGCGTCAACTAGTATGGAAAGATGTGCTCATCAAAAGATACATGGCGTGCGATGAAGAGTTTCCTGGTGGTGGGTTGATAGCACTTGAAGCCTTTATGATCAGCGAAATACCCAGGAAAAACACATGATTGGAGTGAGGTGCGAGTTTATGTGGTGTATGTGAGCGCATCCAAGGATAGCGCTACATCCAAACACTTTGAGGTGGGGGTATAAAGGTTTATGCTTGTAGAGAAGTTCATAGGGAGATTTAAGGTTAGTATTTGTGGATGGCATTCGGTTGATAAGAAAGGCTGTCGCAAGGATAGTATCTACCCAAAGTGTAGCTGGGAGAGAGGCCTTAAGAGGAGAGTGCATGTGGTTTCAAAGAGGTGCAGATGTTTGCGTTCCACAACTCCATTTTGTTATGGAGTGTGAGGCAAGAGAATTGATGAAGTATGTCATTGTAGTTTAAGAATGTTTGAAGACTGGTGCTTCTGTATTCACCCACGCCATCTGATCAAAGTAAATGAATAGTGGTCTTAAACTGGGCGTGAATCATTTTAATGAATTGAAAACATTTGTGAGCAAGTTTAGATTGGTTTAGCATAGGGAACACCCAACAAAATCTTAAGAAAACCATCAACAAGAAACAAAAAGTATTTATAACCTTAAGTAGATGGAAATGGGACAAGATATCAGAATATGTATGTAAAGTAGGAAACATAAAAAGGTTGCCTATAACATTTGTGCACTGCAACTATTACAAAGAGAAGCATTTATATCTATGCTTGGACTTGGTTGTCTCTTACAGACAATCTTTATGAAGTCTGAATGTGGATGCCTAGTCGTTTGTGCCAGACACCACAGTTCTTGGTAGAGGTGGCGGTAGCTTGAATGGAAGGTGGAGTAGAAGTGAGTGGATATAAGCCCTCAAAATTGGTTCCTCGGAGTAAAGGTAGGTTCGTCTTGGGATTAAAGAAGGTAAAGGCATTCAGATCAAAGACAATAGCAACAATATTGTCATGAATCAATATATGAACAAATAATAGATTGTGTGAGAGAGATGGAGCATGCTAGATTTGAGGTAGAAGAAGCTTACGGTGAGGTGTTGGAAGGATGCCCGCTCCTGTATGTGCAACCGAAACAGGTCGATCGTTACCATTGTGAGTTATTCGAAACCAGTTGTCGGAGTAGCTAGGTGTAGGTGGTTGAGGTTCAAGGTAAGATGTGTTATAGATCTAGAGTCGAGAACCCAAGGGGAAGTAGTAGCTTGCAAAGCTTGTTTGGTAGGTGTGTAATCCAAATTCAACTAGTGTCGGCATGCTGCAACGGAGTGGCCAAATTTATTGCAGACTTGGCATGTGATAGAGACCCTTGAATTGCTTAGAATAATCTTGAGCACAATGTCTCTGATAACATAAGAACACTATTGGGACAGCTCAAGATACAGAAGAACAGAGCATAAGGTAAAGAAAAACGGAGGAAAACCTAAACAAACTCAGGTATGTTGCAAAATCCCACACAGGTGCAGAAGCCATCTCTTACAGTAAGATGAAGGTTCTAGATATATAAATTACAATTGTTTACCTATTTATGTTGTACCACCAGACCATTATACGGTAACATGTAATGTGGAGGTTATTAATAATAAAGGTTGCCACATTCAGAGTCTAAATCTACCATAGAATTCAAAAGACCAAGCAATCTTATTCTTGGGTTTCCAAGCTTCCACGGGACGTTTTTTTCCAAATTTATGTCATAATCAATATTTTCATTATTCACATTGAAAGCAGAACATGGTGTGGCTTCAAAAATTCACGACCACTCCCCATAAATTCTCTGCATTTTGCTTTAATTTTATTTTGTCGAGAGAGCTTAAGAGGGTCAAATTTTTTAAAGATAGATTGGATTGTTGATAAGACATTACCAAGAAATTTTACCCTCATTTAACAAGGAATTCTTGATTTGGGGTTCGCGGTTTCTCATTGGCGCAAGCCCCTATGGTTAATTACCCCTCTCGATAACAGAAGAACACTTTGATTAAGGCTAGTCATTGAGAATTGAGTATTCAACATATAACAACATCAGACTTGGGATTTAAATAGTAGAATTAATCATTAGAAGCTTAAAGCGGATGGTGAGGGAATGAAGAGAAAACCCAATCAAGAACCCATAGTTCCATCATACCGGGTTGTGGTGGTCCTTGATCTACTTAGTTTAAAGACTCTCGTCAGCAGTCATGGGTTGCGTCGTCCAAGATACCATTGTAGATCTAGGGTGGATATTTGACTAAGGGAACAAATTTACGTCAACTATAACTAATAGAAGATTTTGTGTCAATCAATTATACCCTTATGATTCACAACTTTAGTATTTTAGTTAATTATTTTGAAAATTTTGATTTAAGGGATTGACCCCTACGGTTATTATCGGAGACATGAACTTTTAAAGCTTTTAAATTTAAAGGGCTGATTTGGTAAGTTTAGACTTTAAGGATATCGATCTTGTTGACACATGTCTTTAAAAGAAGAATCAGACTAAATGATTTGAACTTGTAAATTCTTATTTTAGGATTTGAACGTTTATTTCAGAAGTACTACACTCGTCAACTTCAGTCCTTGCGAGGAGGATAATCGAATAGTCGGGTAGGACTTACAATTCTGCCCTATAGACAAGGAGACCCGATTAACCCGCGCAACATTCTCAAACCCAGTATTTGAACGTTGAATAAATTTAGTTGGAGCACATGCACACATTCAATTCATGTATTTGATTTATTTTAACTGGAGAATTTGTTTACTTGACTTAATGCAATTTATACGGTTGTTTACTTTACTTAATGCAATTTATACGGTTTTAGACATGAATTAAATCAAAGGGCTTAAGAGAATGTATCTCAAAAGATTTGCTAAAATCTTGAGATATTTATATTCAAATTGAATATAATCTTAAGAATAGATAAAGTTATGAAATTATTTAAACATCTTGAAAGTTGATGTGAATGACTGCATATAAGTTTCCATTTTAAGTATTTTACCGTCATATGCTCACTAGCAGATGTATTACGAATCTTTTGGCAGGGAGACATATGAAGTCCTTGTTGAGTATTGTAAAAAAATTGATATTCAATTTAAATTTAGCACACCTAATTTATGATATTTCATATTTAACTTAAGATTACCCAATTTGATTTTCAATAATTTAGCCCCCTCACATTTAATTTAAGCTTAGCTCCAATCAAGTTTAGCCCTAATTTGTAATGTTTCACACTTGATTTACGCTGTAGCTCCAATAAAGTTTAGTCCCAATTTATAATGTTTCACATTTAATTTAATTTAACACCCCCTAAATTTATGTTTTCAAATGAGTTAAATAAAGATTCATTTGCATTATGACATATCTTTATTTGATCATCTTCAAATATAACCTAATATGAGACTTTTAACTCACAATTTGTGTTTTTCTTTATTTCTATTTCGGCATCATTTTAAGTCCAAATAATTCAAATTTTTTAAGAACATTTGCAAATTCAAAATCAATTGAAATTTCGGTAGCATCCCGGCATCGTCCCGTTTTAGAGGACTTCATTGAGGTGCCTGCTTGCCCAACTGTCTATAGGACGCGCTAGTCAGTGCCGTGAGACACTGCAACCGGAAAGAATCTTCTAATCCATCGATCTACAAGACGCATGTGGTCTTTAATTTACCTGCATTAAAATAATATGGGCACAATTTCCTACACTTATGCATTTGCTTGTGAGACAGAGGCTAAGCAAGCTTGACGAGTTGATGCATTACTGCACAAGCCTATATCTTTCTCTTTTCTTTTTATTTCATACAATACACAACACAAAGAATGAAAAGAGTAAGTGGAGAATTGGGTTCCGCTCAACTTTAGGCTCGAGCTAGCCGAACAAGATTTCTCCCTGCTTTGAGTTCAAGCAAGGCAAAGGAAAAGCACAAGAAGCTTTGGTTGGCATCGAGCTCGGACGGGGCAGGGTGGGGCGGAGGAGTTGGGGGTGGTGACTGGGGCAGAGAGCGCGTGGCTTACAATTTCATGCCACCCAACTAGGTAATTTCTAAAAATACAACAGTAAGTGTCTGTAAAAAAAAATACAAGAATATGAACCAAACTACACTGTACATGCAGCGCCAGCAGGCTAGAGCAACATGTCAAGATTTGAGCAAAGAAAAATTCATGATTAGCAATAAATATAATAAAAAAAAACATTAAGAAGTAAATCCACAAATTTTCCTTACAGTATTTTGTGCATGAATAAAATGAATCACTAAGAAATACCAAAAAAAAAAAAACAAAAGTTATAACAGTATATTTCGCATGTAAATGAGGCAAATGCCAAAAGAATATGCAAAGAATCAGTAGCTAAGTAAACTTACTATGTATGGAACAGGCGCATCCAAAAAATCAACCATATCATTGGGTAAAACCTGGAAAAACCACAGTTATTAGATAAATATTATGCAATGGAATTTAAGTGTTCTGAAAAAAAATAATAATTATGCACTGCAGAAATTCTTTTGATGGACCAGCACAAGCAAAATCACCACAGAAACAACTTACTTACCGGCATTAGCAGACTCTGCCACTGGTAAGGACGAATTAATGGGATTATGGATAAAACTGAGGCAGATAATATTCCCTGAATAAAACAATACAAGTCTTTCAGCATTAAATAACGGAGACAGAATTTGCCTTAGCAAGCTTTAGCTTGTAAGAAATCCAAATAAACAGCAGATGGATTAATTTTTATAAAAAAAAAATTCTGGGAACGTTTTAAAATTTATTCAAGTGAAAAATGATAAGTAATAATATCTGAAATATAAAAAAAGAAAGATAGAACCTGCCTATGTATGGAAGTGCTACACCATTGATCGATATTCTAAAAGCAAAATCTTTTATGTCTCCTCCATAGCGCGATAAACACACATCAATACAAGATTAATTTGTAAATGAAATTGATATCTATGAGATGTCCTAGAAAATATTGACAAATTTCTATTTTCCTAAAATATAAATATTAAATTTAATTTGTAAAAGTTAGTTATAGATGCTAGCAAAAATTAGGGAAATTCAAAAATTCACCCTTAGAATTTCCCCGCACTTTCCAATTATCCTAGGCATCCGATCTAAAAGTCTTAAGTTTGATCACTTGGTCATCCTGTTTACACAGAATTTAACTATTCTGAGTTAAGAAAATAACATAATATGTATTTTTTTAGTCTACCTACTATGCACATTTATATACGTTTTCACCTATTGCAAATAGGTGCAACCGATACTTGAGCCCTTGACTTTTCCTAAATGTTTTGTATTGTCCATGTTTTTTGTATGGACATCTACGAATTTATCTGAAGCTTTCTAATAAATATTGTATTAGTAGATCAACAAAATCACTTGATTTTTATGTAACAACTATTTTTCATAATGTTTTATGTGATATATTACGACTAAAGAAAGCACTAGATTAATGAAAAAATGCCAGTCAAATCAAGGTCACACTGCAAGACAGGGATATATTTTGTACATCATTTACATGAAAACCCGCATATACATGTTAAGGTGTCCTATCTATAAGAGAAACATCATTAAAACTCATTTTCTACCTACTCTTTAGTTTACCTCGCACCACAGGGAGATCTAAAAGGCATGATCTATACAGGCCAATTTCAAACAAATAAAAAAAAATAAAAAATAAGTTTAACATGATAAAAACATTCTACTTATAGTAAACCTAAGAAAATATTAAATTAATAATATAAAATTAAAAGATATATTTATCTATTTTGAGCTAATAATGAGTTGAACACAATTGAACAAAGGCCTGTTCATGTTCAGAAAACCAAGCTCAAAATATATGTTTGTATTCAACTAGCTTACTTAACAAACAAATCAAATGCGAGCTTTTAACGAGCTATACATGAGTTTTTTGTGAAAGATCAACTTTATTGAAATCACTAACCACAACTAAATTCATAAGCCCTAATAACTGGTGCTTCTTGAAAGAATACCACTACAATTGGAAGAATTGTTCTTTTAGTACTTTCTATTCATTCATTTTTCATGCTCACACACACTAAATTCCTTTTCTCAAACCAAATATCTTCCCATTACTAGTTCTCCAACGCTACTGAATTCCCATGATTTTAACGACATATTCTAGTCACTGAAAGCAATAGAATTCCCCAGGTAGAAACCACATATTCAAGTCCCATTCTAACGCTAACAGAAAATGCTCCCATTGTGAACCTAATCAGTTATCCTAAGAGCACAAATAATTCATGTCCATGGCAGCTTTCCACTACAAGTAATGCAAGAAGTTTTCTTAGTCTAAGAGAAACGAAAATTCTCACCATTTTGTACAACTTTTTCTGCCCCATAACATTCAAAGATGAGAGAAATCTCAACTTTCTGAATGTTCCCAAAAATTTCTTGTCAGAAAAAAAATTGCCAAGTTTTTTTTTGGATTAATTCCGGCAGATATATTCTCAATACCGTAGTAGATCAAGCTTCATTTAGAGTATTTTTATCCTTCAATATTTTAAAAATTGCAAATCTAATGCAATACCTTGAGCTTTTAATTTAAGTGCCTGGATCCTTCAAAATAAAATACATTAAAAATATGGTCGCTTATTTAACATAGAGAAGCAACTTGAGGTAATGCATTATGATTTTGTGTTGTGGACGAGGAATGATTATGCCTTGACGATATCCCTCGTATAAACTGCCACACCTCAAAGCTCTTTAATAATTGGTTTAATCTCTTAACAATAACACATTATTTGACATTACCAAGGGTAAGTAGATGTAAAAAACATAAATAAAATAAAATAATAAATAAAATAATGAAAAAACTTACGGTAACTAGATTTGTATGTTTATATAGAAAGGTTAGCAGTCCTTAAAAGGCAAATTCAAATAAGAATGCGGAAGCCCGATCGAAGGAAAGAAATGCAAGAAAAAAAATCAAATAAAAGACCAACCAACGTAAAAATAGAAAACAGTGAAATTAACTGCTTACCAGAGCAGAGCATACAACCACAATTTGTTTCTCCAAAAGAGCCCCAGCAAATAAGGCTAGCACCTGAGAGAAACGGTAATTAAACAGCAAAATACCAAAAAAATGAAAAGGAAGAAAAAGCTCATTAATATTTAATTACAGCTCTTTTACAGTACTATCTCCAATTATAGTAAAATACTAGACTAGGGGAAACCTATTCCCAGTAGCTGCCCGTTAAAGCTTCTACAGAATGCCTTCCCAATGTTCATGTTTTACTATGTAATAAAATACTCGACTGATGTGGGTATCACGTGTCTACGGGACACAGAATCACGCCAGGCCCGATTCCGACAGGTTTAGTCCAGCCAAATCAATGGCCTGCCAGTAGGTTCTCTGGCCTACATGGGAGTGCCGCCCAATAGGGTGGGGGCACTTATTAATACCCTAGGTCTACATATGTTGCTATGTCGTGTTAGGCTTGGGAGTTTTTTTGTGTTTTCTGTTTAGAACAGCCATCAGCGTCCCTGTGTTCCCTTCTAAGGATATATACGAGGCTCTAATGGACTTCTGGCTGCATTTGCTTCTGAGGTGGTGATTATACTTCGCTCCACCCTTCTCCCATCTTCCCCACGCCGTCCAGCCCACCGTTCCCCGCTACCGCAACCTAAACTGAAGACCAACCAGCTGTTTCCACAGTTCCAGCCATCGTTCCTGTGTGATGCCACTCGGACTGCATCCCATCTTGTTGTTTTCTCACTGTCCAGCCATCTTGCATCCTTGCCGTCACTCGGAACATCCACCTATTGCTGTTTTACCGAGTTTTTGAAAATAGGACCAGACATCAAACCAGAATGAGAGGTTCAAGGTTCAAGGTTCAAGGTTCATCGGTTCAACCGGGTTGAAGCGGATGGCGCAATAAATATAAATGTTAATTAAATATGATACAATAATTACAAATATATAAAAATAACAAACTGATAATAGTTAAAATATGAAAAATTATCATAATTTAACGTACACATTCATTTCGCAATTGTAAATTTCAAATAAAAAGTGCAATTTATAACTAAATAAACAAAACATTAACAATTATCAATTCATTAATAATATTAAAGTAAAATCCCACACAAAATATATAATGTAAATAAAATAAAATAACAGTAACAATTAAAAAGATCATTTTCATTTTTACAATCATCTTTCCAATTTTGTAGCTGAAATGGGAATAAGAAGAATGCACCACCTATTCTATATCAGATTTGAAACAGCAAGCCTAGATCCTAGCCCCTAAATCTAAAAAGCCTTCAAAAAAAGAAGGTACAGCATTCAGCAACAAAGAACAGGGCATTGTAAGTTTGTAACATTTCTTTTTGGTGCAGCAACGGGATGAAGCCACTAATAGCTTAATCAACATCCCTTTCAGTGAATGCTGAGAAAACAGAAATATAAAATGAAAAAAACTGCCTTGCTAAATTAGCATCCATAAACTAGGGTTTTGCACTGCAGCAAAAAGCCAAAAAAATAAACGGGTCCAAATAAAAATCTCTGTAGCTTCACGTTTGTCAAATAGACAGCATAATAACCATTTTTGTAATGAGATTAAAAGACAAGGCATTCAGAATGAGTAGGATGTGGAAAGTAAACTTAGTCGCATATGATACTGATAATAAATGGATCATTCCAGATCAAAAGTAGAGAATGCACCATTGCACCATTTAAGTTTGGATATATGATTAAAGAGTGTTACGTGAGATGCTAATCCTCTTCTTCACGGCGGCAACCTGTCCCCACTAAATCCATCCCTATAACACCTACGAATCCCAGAACGGTGTCATCGGCAAGACAGAGCAGGTAAGCATGCATTGCCCAAGCATCAAGGAGGTCATGGAAGAGTTTGCCTTTGGGAAGATGAGGGGGTTGGTGTCTAAGGAAGCAACCCAACAACTTGACGATATTCTTATGGCCAACCTGAGAGGAGATCACGACCTTGTTGATGAAATGTTTAACCTTGGCCTATAAGACCACTCTGGACATTTTTTTATGGTAACAAAGGTCCAAATGGGGGACACACTTGTAGATGAGATTGTAGCCCTCACAGCCAAAGATGCGACTTTACTATAGTTTGTCGATGACCATCTCGGGCTATTCGTAGATGAAGGTCTAATGGTTGGTGTGAGTGCAAATTAGTCTAGAAATGATTTGTAAGGATAACGAAGCAGCAATTAACGTTTCATACAAATTAATAAAATATGGAGACAAAAGAAAAGCGAGATAAGAGAACAGAGAGAATTGGCAGATAAAAATGTATAGGAAAGGCGGATCATAGTTTTATGCAATAAATCTCCATCCAAGTTTCATAACATAAGACAAGCCTCTTATAAAAAAAATAATGCTAATAATGCAGTATTAAAAGGTAGTTATCTTAAAAAAATAAATTCACTTATTAAAGATTTAAAACATGTCTAAATTAAATAGACACAGCTAAGAACAAAAAAATCAACAAACATGCATGTCTTCCATCATTATTGCTTCTCACATTTTTTCAAAATTGTCATATTAATAATATTTTGAAATTAGCAGCACTACCAATTTTACCATACCCAACTGTTGAAGCTTTAATTGTGTTAGCTGTTAGATATCAATTAAATAGTATGCCGATACCCAAGAAAAAAAAACCTCTCATGCTAAGACTTCACAACACTGTCCTTTATAAAATGTTAATTTGTGTTCTACCTAAAATCCTCACATTTTGAACCATTCAAAGTACTAATTACTCGTTCCGTCTTTCAAAATCACGTAATGAGGCCCAGTTGAAATTATAAGGTTTTGCTATAGCAAAGCCAATCATTTATCCCTTCCAAAAAATACATACGTACATGTTCAAGCCTCAAGCTACCACATATGCATGCAACAGTCCACACAGACAAAGCAGTAGCTTCCTCCTCCGCCAAAAGTGCACTGTGTGCCTGCAAGTTACCAAAACCATGGACTAAAATACACAATGTTTGGTTCCAAATGTTACATAGCTCCTAATTTGGAGAGCACTACATTTTACTTTTGGGGCATTTAAATATGTACCACTCTATTCAGATTTAAATATATAACACTAAACATTCATAATTACATATATAACACTAAAATCTTTGGCATCACATAAAAAGCACAACTAACACTAACCTTTTAAAAGTACAAAACACCTTTTCATGCATAGGTTTTCATGCCAATGTGTTGTAAACATAAATATCAAACTTTAGGTGCTAGATATATAAATGCATAAGAATTGTTTGATATATATGTAAATGCCCCTTAACCTTTGTCAGCCTAGCTAAGAACCAGAAATTGCATACCTCTGACACTTCCAAACTAGTGCTGAAAGATCTGAGATCTATGCTAGATCCAGCAATATGAAGGAGAGTTTCTCCAGGCCTGTGAAACTTTAATGGATGCAAGTGCTCTAGAGGCTGGAAAGTGAGACTAGAACCTCTATCAGGGGATCTTAGCCGATAATATTCACAAATTATCTGTAAGGATCCATGTCCATTTGCCTGAAAATGAAGCACGACCTAATCAGGAGGCTTAGAACAAATTCTCAGATAAAACATACAAAATTTAAACATTAAAAGACCTTGGCCCACTCAAGTATGTCCTCATGATCATTTGAGTCTCCATGGCCAGAGGAAGAAGGCTCTTCTAGTTCCACTTCGGACATCCCCGTCCTAAAGCTTCTCCCTTCACTAGGAGAACCTTGTAAACTGCTTTTAAAAGATTTTTTTAGATAAAAAAAGAAAAGTAAAGTTTTGTCATTAATCAAAGTTTCAAAGCCAAATAAAAAACATTTAATACTAACGTAAAGCTCTGAAACGTTGAATTTTCATAGACAAAACCAGTGTAGACAATGTAAATTTTTAAGATCCATCAAGTAATTGTGCCATACAAAATTATGCAGAAAAGAATGCTTACCCATAGAAAGAACAATATTGTATTGTAGACAATAATATGCTCGATGCTAAATAACATTTAAGAACTTCAACGAATGAAATGCATGGTTCTGCAGCCTTGAGCCTTCAAACAAAGTTCCCCTAAAAATTTGTTTTTAAGAAAGTTTCATGACTTGCTATCTTTTAGAAATTTCAAAATGAAAAAAATCATCTAGACATTCTCTTATGCAGAAGCATGATTGGAAGAACCTTAGATTTCTCTGGGTGAAATAGACCTGATGGAATCACTCAAAAGAGGCATAAAGAGAGGAGGATAGGGTTACAGCGAGAATAGCCCTGAGTGTTGTAGGGGTTGAGATGTCTTGTGTGAGTGCGCAAAAATGATAGAACGAATAGTTTGTAATAGTGAGTAGCCATCCCATTATGCAGTATAAATTAAATATTGTACCTCGAAAAAGACCCAATTTTCATAAGCCAGTCAAAGGAGTCCAACCAAGCAACAAAAAAGCTAAAACAGATCGATTTTAGTCATATTTTATAATTGTTGAATTTCTATTATTTTTTTATATTTTTTTTTTTTTGGTTCAATTATCTTTTTTTTAATATTAGACAGGATTAAATTTGAATTCAAATAATTAGTCTTATCTTCACAACTTCATTTCTATAAAAACAGATGAAGGTTTTGTAATTCTTCATTGATTGACGATTGAATGCTAATTATTTGTGAGCCAAATTTAGTGTTCTTCAAATTAAATTTGTGTGCCTAGATCAATCCAAATTGCGCGCACAAAATTTCTCCGACTCCCCCAATTCATCAATTTTATTATTAGAAGTAAATAATTTGAATCTTCGATTTTTGTAAACCTATTGATCCAGCCAAATCCAAGATTGCAGCTACGCATGCATTGCAAAACCCCAATGACACGGGAGCGTCCTATGGAACTGTGAGATCAGGCCTCCCGCGATCCCGATTGTAGCATTTCCGCAATACTATAGAACTGAATTCCACAATCGCGGTAGGATCGTACAGCGCGGATCCAACCATTCATAATTTTTGCTCAAATTTTTTTTCCTTTGCTGATTTTTTCTGTAAGACGCTCAATAGGACTCGAAGGAGAAAAGAATTCATGTAGTTTATCCCATTTAGTGGGTTAAAGTCATTGTCATTGTTGTTGTTGTTGTTGTTGTTGTTGTTGTTGTTGTTTTGATTTCTTTCCGATTTTCCTCTTTCTAATTATGTTATTTTCTGTGGGGAAACTATTTATATCTTGTTATTTTCTATTTTTCTGAACTTTTTCCTGATATTATAGTATTTAGAGATGTTATATGTTTTAAGCTCTTTGGAGTGTTATATCATTTCCTGTTGCAAGTGAATCGTTTGTACCTTGCTCATGAACAATCGGTGGATCTGCCTCGCCATACGCACCTCGCCGTTTTGCCTATCACCCGTTGTTTTCAGCCAGACAACTGTCAAAATCATGCCAACCTACTGTTCAACAACAGATTTCAGTTGTCAAACACCGCATCACTTTTCCAAAGCCTGCCATCCACTCATATTTTCATTTCCTCATTATTCCACAACTGATTCCCTACTAAATCTCCTCCCCAAAAACTTTTTACAAACCATAAAAAGGTGTCATTTGGTATTCGAGCCAATCAGAATTTAGATTGGAAGAACGAGATATCATGTAGCCATGAAGAAATCCTAACCGAGGTGCTCAAGAAATTACTATGGAGGACATGAAGCAAGAAATCCTCCAATTACAATGGAGGATTGTTGGTATTGAAAGAATGTATGTTGGGAAAGTGAATCACAACAACGAACACCCAAATGAAGAAGATAAAACAAAACCTTTCTATCAAGATGAAGAAGATAAAACAAAACCTTTCTATCAAGAAGCTTGAAGTGACAGAGCCAATGTTGCGTCGGTTTGGCATTGAGTATAGGAGAGAGAGACTGATTTTAGAGAAAAAGTGTTTTTGTCAAATTTTGACGGTTGGCTTCAGACAGTGGAATGGGTCTTTGAATATGGACATTCCACCTAATAGAAGGGTAAAGCCATCTATCATTAAGTTAAAGAAGATTGTATTTCTATGGTGGAAAAATTTAGAACACATGCCTACGTCAGCGAAAGAGAAAAAAAAATCACACTCTGGTCCAAGATGTAAAAGGAGATACAACGCAAGTACCTGCAGTGCATTACAAACAAAACGTGTTTTTGAGGCTTCATCACTTAAGAAAAAATATATGTCAATTGAAGAGTACACATTGAGTTCGAACAACTTACCGGGGTAAATACCATGGCACAATATAAAGGAGAAATAAGATCGTCTGTTGACAATATAATACGATTGAAGCCTTATTGGATCTTACAGAATGTACAAACCTTAGTTTTAAAGATGAAGAGATAACACCACAAATATCAGGTCCAGGCAACCTTCCAAACTGGATTCCAGCTTCAGATCAAGTAGCAAGAGTACACCGACCAGAATACCTAAATCTAACCTCGTGAAAAGAAGCCAACATAGGCAAAAAAAAAAAGGATTGACCAGACCAACACGCACAAGACATTTCCAATTAGTAAATGTTTTAAATGTCAAGAATTTGAGACATTGCATCCAACTATCCGAATAGGAGAGTGATTTCTTTTACTAAACATGGTGCATTAGAGGATGCAGAGAGTGAAAACCCATGAAAGACTGAAGAGAAGTATCAACTACTCGTAGTTGATGGTGTGATGCTTGTGGTCCAACAAGTTCTCTAGGCAAAGCCTAAGAGAAACCAACAATTGCTCAGGCATAACACCTTACGTACTTGTTATACTGTGTAGGAGGTGCACAATCTCATTATAAATGGTTGCAATTGTGAAAATAAGGTATCTACACAGATGTTAGACAAATTAAGCCTCATCATACAAAGAATTTCTGGCCATACTTTCTGAATTTGTTTAAGGGGAATGAGATATGTGGTGAAAAGAGATGTCCAATGGAATTTTCAATTGGAGACAAGCTGCTAGATCAAGTTTGGTGTAATGTTATTCCTATGGATGCATGCCATATTTTGTTAGGTCAATCGTGACACGACGATAGAGGTACACTTCATGTTGGTCGAAAAAATACCTAAACCTTTAACAAGGACGAGAAATGTATTGTACTTCTGGCATTTAAGGAATCCACAATTATGAGTGCTCAGATAGAGATAAGAATCATTGTGTATCATGTTGCATTCTTACAGGCTATGAGAGAGGCGCCAGTGAGACTAATCTTTGAGATGTTGGAGAGCAGTGAGACAGAAGAACCAACACCTACGATAGTGTGACCATTATTAGAGGAGTTTCAAGATGTTTTGATTGATAACCTACTAGCTAGATTGCCTCTATTAGAGAGGCCCATCCTGTCATCACTTCAAACAAAAATGAAAAATGAGGGATCTTTTAGAGAATCTATGAAAAGAATTGAGTATTAAATTTCAATTCAGTTCAATAGTGTTCTCCCAGAATGAAAAACATATGTGAGTGAAGAACCTTAGCTTTGGAGATCTCTTTATGTATTTTGTGGAAAAGAACATCCGAAAATGAGATCAAAGTCCTTGCGGAAAAGAAGAAGCCTTTCCTAGTTGGGGAGATTTACAAGGGAGTGTCTTGTAGAGCCGCAGGATCATGTCTCCCATGATCTCGATCACAATATTTCCATGTTATCGCAGAATCGAAGGATTCAACGATCGTAGAAGGGTCATACTGAGTGGTTCCGGCTCGTTATAATTTTTGCATGATTTTTTTTTCCTTTTTTGATTTCTTTCCTATTGTTCTATTTTTAATTACATTATTTTTTGTGGGAAAACTATTTATAGCTTGCTATTTCTTTTTCTGAACTTTTAGCTATATCTAAACCACAATAGAAAATAAAATATTCTTACTGAAAACAAATGAGCGGTTACAACTAACATGTTTGAAAGAAAAAAATACAACACACGACACCCGAAATCTTGAAATAGCAACAAACAAGACACAAATATTTTAACTAGGGTGAATCTCGGGGTGGTGGTGGTGATCGTTGAGGGTTTGGCCTTTCGACAAGGTGGCAAAGAGTGAATGAAGGCTGGAAGGCACAACAACAGTAAAGGACGTGGACGGAGACAAATATTTTAACTAGGGTGAATCTCAGGGTGCTGGTGTTGATCGTCAGGGTTTGGCCTTCCGACGAGGTGGTAAAGAGTGAGTGAAGGATGGAAGGCACAACAACAGCAAAGGACGTGGACGGTGACAACGAAGAGAAGAATGATGGGACGTTCTGATCGAGCAGAAGGGTCGAACAACGAAGCACTGTGATATAGTGAGTACAAGAGACAATGCAACAACTCTAGCTCCCTTGTATATGAGGAAATGGCTTTGTGCGTCAAAGATGGCGTCAGACAGATCCTATGTATTCGTTGTTGTCATCGGTGATGAGGAAGCTTTGCTAGATAGAACTGTCACTTACAGAAGCTAAAATTACAACCCTATGAAAACTTCTTCTTGTGGAGATTAATTCGGAATACAATTTTTGTCAATACTTGGATGGCTAGCAGGGAACTGGAGATGATCGAAATTTCCCTTAGGGTTGCAGTGAACCCAAGGATAAATCACATATTTGCTCCAAATATAATAGTGTTAGCATTTTTAACTGCTCTATGAAAATGGGGTTTTAATATTCATATGCAACGCTAATGGGAGGATATTATCCGGCCACTTGCTTTTGCTGATGAAGCACATTTTCCTCTCAATCGTATCTACTGTAATACTATTTACTAGTGTTAGAGGTCCAGGAAAAATAAAAAGCATGGTAAGCTTTTTGGCACTCACAGCATCATTGTGACCACTGTTTTGGAGGCCTTCTCTAACTCTTATCTAAATCCTATTTGAAAGCAAGAGGACATTGCCTAGCCACATGGGCTGTCTCAAAACTTCTTCTGGTGTTGCCAACACCCCCCCAACTAGTTGCCTAAATGTAAATGTGTATGGAGCTCTTCCCTCTTCCTATGCGGATGGTCTTGGCATGGTTGTTCGGGACAAGGTGGGTAATTGCCTCGTGGCCACGTACAAGAAATGGAAACATTGGGACAGCACAAGAGTGAGTGGAGCTGGAGGCGATGCTTGCTATCAAGAACTAGATTCAGCCTTGGAAGTTTGAAGCCCGCGGGATTATCATTGAAGGGGATAACAGTAATGTTATTGGCTCTCTCCAAAATACCATGGATCAAAGAATATGGAGTCAACAACATCGACATATCCCAAACATAGCTTTCTTATCTGCTTTCAGACAGGTGATTTTCCAGTTTACTCCCCGTTTTTGTAACAAGGCAGCCAATTTTTCTGCTCAGATAGCCTTGAATGATTGATTTTTACGTTTTGATGTGAATAGTTCACATCACCTTTTATTATAGAAAATGATAGGTTGCATGCTTGTAATACCCAAGGAGTATAGTTTTGATATTTGTTCCTTTTGATTAATGCAAAATGCACACCCTTCACGGTTGGAACCGTCATTGGAGAAGCAAAGGATGCTTCGATACTTCTTCAACCTCGAAGCTTTCAGAGGACTAAAAAGACAAAGCCCTCAAACACGAACAAAAGATTTCTCAGCTTTGATACCATGTAGAATTTTGGAACAAAATTTTATTTTTCATACCTTGCATTACACCTTACTACATATATATAAAAGTGTAGTCAGGATGCCCATCCACAAAATGGGAAACAAGCACCCTTTTAAATTAGGAATCCCATCAAAGTAGGAAAAGTAGAGAAACAAGAAATATCTAATAAACAGAAACACAACTAGTGTGACATAATCTGAGGGAAGGAAATAAATTCCTTCATATCAAGCCTGTGAATTGACACTATCCAACATTTCCCTCACCATCTCTCCATCACTCCATCCCAGTATAAAGTAAGAGAGATCAAAGAGAACAGAAGTAAGATTTTTGAAAAAGTGAGGGATTACTCTTTTTACCTAGGCTACCCAAAAACTTGTTAGAAAGTACTCAATGTAACGTCTTCACTCATGGCAAAAAGTGTATGTCCAGTCAAAAATAGTAACCATGGTGTAAGATGATATAAGTTCAACTACTTGCAAGCAATTTATCCAATATTGAAAACACCTTGAACATGGATAATGAAAATAAGAAAGTGCATGGTCACATGAAAGATCAACCATGATAAGAAAAAGTATTTATGTACTAAGCCCATAAAGATTGACAGTCTACAAAATTGAGGAGCCAGCTTATCGCCAAAAGAACAAAAAAATATCTTTTTATTTTGCTTATGAACACAACAAAACAGGGCTGTATCACAAACTTTATATGTCAAGAAATTGTCTTCATTACTCATGGTGGAGAATAATACCTTGAAGAGGATTCTGAACTTTCATAATGGTTGTACCGTAAAAGGGGTAGAACTGCCTCCGGAAGATGCTTCTCTGACTGTTTTTTCTGTACTTCATAGTCAACTGAACAATCATGCCCATTTTGGACAGCATAATCCTGCGCATCTTCAGCTGTATGACTTTCAGGTTCTACAACCACTTGAGTTGTTTCATTGATATTTAAGGCTCCATTAGTCTCTTGGCGCACTTCAGGCATCATACTATCAATAGAATTCACTTCATCTGCTGTCTTCTGAGGGGATGCAATTTCAGAAGTCGGTGTAGAACATTCAATGTTACCATCCTCATCACTATCAGACAAAATTACTGCCTCCCTACCATTAGAATGGCCATGGTTTTCTTTCTCATCATAGCATTCAGGAGATTCCAGGCACAGCATGTCAATTCCTTTCTTCAGCTGTTGTAACCTTTCTTCAGCGAATATGCTACGCAAGGAAAAAAGGCACAAGTCATCATTCTGAAGAAGGAGAAGAAATAAAATATAAAATGTTACCCAAATATACAAGATCATCATCGCCAACCTCATGTTATAATCTAGACTAATTTCTCTTTTGTAAAATAAGTATGATTAATAAACAGTATTGATGAATTAAATTTGACCATAAGAATTTCCGTTAAAGAAATTGCATTGCATTTATAAAATTAGCTTTTATAGAAATATAGTTTTTAAAAACTGTTATGGTTATTATAAATTTTTTCTCTTCCGAAAAAGTTAAAAGAACTTTCTTGCAGCAAGTTTGGTAGTGAAAAGCTTCTCACCAAAAAAATTCCAAATTGCAGCAAGAAAGTTACAACCAAATAAAGCTTTGTCAATGATGTTTAAAATAAAGCTATGACAGAGTGGTTATAAACACAGCCAAAGTTGTTCATGATATAATCGATATTTCTCATGAGCTTGACAAAAGTCTTCATATTTGCTAGGGTTTGTGCACAAGTTTCTTATGATGCAATAACATGTTGTGACATGCAACTTCTACTTGCATTTCCTCTAGTTTGGATGGATTGGAAGGGAAAATCAAACCCTTTAATGCATATCGTCATTAATGTAAACTAGACTAAGAATACATCAGAAGACAATAAAATGCTAGTTGATCTGTTGTGTGGTGGTACACACATTAGCACGCAAGTAATAAACGTTGATCAAGTAGTACACAGATAATGAGTCTATGTTATTGATTTCACAATAACATGTTACCTCTCAAATAAGTTTAATTACAACTTTACTAATTTTAAGTGTAATCCAAAATGTTTCAAGTTTTCGAAGTTTTTAAAATATCTTAATCAAAATTTCAAAGTTAAAAACTGAAATTAAGGGAGGAAGATTTTCTAAATAGTTTGAAAGTCTCCTTTGAATTAGTTTAATAAAACATAAGTTCATCCAAGTGATTCATCTACGGTAGTTATCAATCGGTGACTAATACTTCTTATTCTTTTCCGAGATATAACAAGCGTTAGAATTCTTCTTATAGTTATGCTTCCCAAATCTTGCAAGAACTCTCAGGATTCTATATTTCCCTTTGTGATTCCAGTCTCCTAAAGGAAATATTCCTATTCCACCAAAAGATTGTGCTTTAACCTAATTGTTCTTCTAGTCTTCTTCTGATAGTCCTAAATCACAATTGATTTAACATTTCAAGTGGCCTGCAAAAAGTAAACTAAGCATTGAAGGTTAAAATAACAACTTAAAATCATTCATGGGTTCCACGAATCGAGCATAAATTTTTCTAGTTTTTAAAGAATACTAATCCGGAGCAAGAAATTTTAAATGTTATGTATGACTTGAAACCAAAACATGAACTGGATTAAAGAAATCAAATTCACTACTATGGATTTTAGCATCATTTTTTGTGTTGAATTCATGTCTACTTCCATCTAAATTGATTAGGGCAGGACTTTGCGTCAAGATGTGTCGGTGCAAACCCTTCGCGTCGAAATATTTTGACGGAATATAATTACTTAATAGCATTTAACGTTCAGACAATAAATTTGACCCTAACTAATTTTTGTCTGAAAAAGCTGATGCAAAAACTGACGCACAGAGTCTAAAATTATATTCTTGCGCAAGCGAGCCTCAATCGTACTTCCACTATTCAATTACTTTAGGGCTCCGACAATGATTCTTTTCCACCAAGCGTCTGATGACTTTGGGGGGTCGCAGCTCTAGCGAGTATTCCTCCTCTCCGAGCTTAGATAAAGTTCTTTTTCCGTTTAGGGGCTTCCCCTTTCTTATTTGTTCTGGAATTTATATTAGATGTGTATGTAAAAATTGAAGTTTAGGTAGATATGCAATATATATGAATTGAGTAGAATGTATGTAAGAAGAGGAAGTTTAGACCATAGATATATAATACATAAGAATTGAATGGAATGCATGAAAAAAAAAATGTAATTTTAGGTTTTAGATATGAAAAACATAAGATAAATGGAATGCATGTAAAAATTGGAGTTTAGATCTTAGATTTGTAATACAAAAGAATATAGTGGAATGTACGTAAAAATTGAAGTTTGGGTCTTTGATATATAATACATAAGAATTGTGTGGTTTGTATACAAAAATTGAAGAGTAGGCATTAGATATGTAATACATAAGAATTCAACGGAATTTATGCAAAAATTGAATTTATTTGTTAGATATGTAAATACATATGAATTGAGTGGAATGTAAGTAAAAATTGAAGTTTAGGACTTAGATATGAAATACATAAGATTTGCGTGGAATGTATGTAAAAATTCAAGTATAGGTGTTAGATATGTAATACATAAGAATTAAGTGGAATGTATATAAAATTTGAAGTTGAAAAGTTACATATGTAATAAATAAGAATTGAGTGGAATGCATGTAAAAAATGAAGTTTAAGTCGATATACACAAATACGAGTATGCGGAAAGTTTTACTAAAATTTTTCAACTGAATCAAGCTCACATGTCGAAGTTGTTTAATCGAGCCCACCTTCAGAAGTGGTTGAATCAAGCCAACATTCAGAAGTGGCTAATTGAGCTAGGCTGCCAATTCAATCATTCTCATATTCCTCGAAAGCGTAGCCTAGCCCACCTATGTAAGGGTATCTATCAGAGAAAACCATCTAGACCGATATGAAGTCATCATGACCAATAAGAACATTCGTCAATCCTTTTTTAAGATGGCGCCCGATAACTATGACTCAATCATTTCACTCAGGTACCAGCAATACCTGACATCAGTTGGCAATACCTAGCATCCACATCACAGTTTTTCTATCAAAATATCGGAGAAAAGCAACATGCAGTTCAAGATGTACAACTTCTACTATTTTATTGATTTTCTCCCTTATGTATAAAAGGGGAGAGAAAGGATAGAGAAGGACCATTTCTTTTCTCTGGATCTTCTTTTTTCTCTCCCCACACTGGAGATTGCTTTCCATCTCCATTTCAACTTGTTCTCTCAAAAATCTTATAACTCAGGGAACCTCTAAGGATCCGCCTCCCTCCAACTTGCCTGTGAATGAAATTTAATGCATTTGCTAAGGTTTTCTTAAAAAACTCCTATCTATCTCTCTCCCTATCATTATCTTTATGATACAAAGTTTTTTACCAGGTTGTATGTGCTAACGAACAATATGGCTGTCTCAAAACGATTCAACATGGCCTTAGACATGTAATACATAAGATTTGAGTAAAATGTATATTAAAACTGAAGTTTATGTGTTGATATGTCATACATAAGAATCGTGTGGTTTGTATGTGAAAATTGAAGTTGAGGTTAGATAAGTGATATGAAAGAATTGAGTTATGTAAAAATTTATGTTTGGGTGTTATATATGTAATATATAAGAATTGTGTGGAATGTATATAAAAATTGAAGTATAGTTGTTAGATATGTCAAACATAAGAAATGTGTGATTTATATGTAAAAATTGAAGTTTACAAGTTATATATGTGATATATAAGAATTGAGTGGAATTTATTTAAAATTGAGGTTTGATATTATAAATGTAACACATGAATTGAGTGGAATGAATTTAAAAATTGAAGTTTGGGTCTTAGAAACGTAATGCATAGGAATTGAGCGGAATGTATCTATATATTTAAGTTTAGATTTTGGTGTTAAAAATGTAATACAAAATGAATTGAGTGAAATGCATGTAAAAAATTGAAATTTTAGATGTTACATATGTAATACATAAAAATCGAGTGGAATGCATGTAAAATTTGAAGTTTAGGTATTAGATACGTAAAACATAAAAATTGAGTGGAATGTATGTAAAAATTGAAGTTTAGGTCTTACGTTCGTAATACATATAAATTCAATGGAATGGATATAAAAATTGAAGTTTAGTTTGATATGTAATCCCTTAGAATTTAGTGGAATGTATGTAAAAATTGAAGCATAGGGCTTAGATATGTAATACATAAGAATTGAGTGGAATGTACGTAAAAATTGAAGTATAGATCTTAGATATGTAATACATAAGAATTGAGGGGAATAGTAAAAATTGAAGTTTAGGTGTTATATATGTAACACATAAAAATTCAATGAAATGTATGTAAAAATTGAACTTTAGGTCTTAGATATGTAATACATAAGCATTGATTGGAATGTGTAATGATAACTTTTGTGAAATTAGGTAAAATTTTTTTTACGACTTAAATTGTACCTTAAATTTTACATCCCTTGGATTTTAACTGAATCAATTTTTTAAAATTCTACGCGTCAAATCGATCAATTAGATATAAAACAACATATATAAATTTTCAAATAAAATAAAAAATATAAAATTTGAGGTATTAGGTTTAATTAAACCTAATTATTTCTTATTCTTCCACAACCTCACAGTTCACATCCTACATTCTCGTGATATTTACCGTTGTATGCGTCGAGGTGGGGGGAGGGGAGGGCGCTCGCCTGTCTTCAAATTACTCTCCCATCAGTCTCGGTCCCGTTCGCACAAAGGTTCTCCATTGGCTACTGTAGCGCAGTTCGCGAGCAGAGCATAGACATGTGACCACAGGTAGTCGTAGGCGACAGTCTGAGGTTCCAAGGAGAAAAAGATGTGAAACTCACTTTAGAGATATTCCAGACATCAATTTTCTTTCAAACACTTCTATTTTGAGAGTCTTCTTCATTTTTATCGCCATAGCGGAAACTACGTTGTGTCAAAAGTGACAAATTTGATTTGTGTACCTCCGTAAGGGCCCTTAGTGAGATATCACAGAGATAGAAGAAGAATCAAGGTGATAAGAAAAAGATGGAAAAAGATTTGGCAGCTTCGGAGAAGGGTTTGATTATGCCACAAAGCACGTTTGAGGTACGTTTTAGCAAATCCATAATGTATTTGGTTAAACCATTTTATGAACCAAGATATCCTGAAAGCCTAAAGATATTTTAAGGTTATCGCAACGCTTAGCTAATTAATGAATAATGAGAAACTAGCGCGACAACTGAGGTGAGTAATTATATTTTTAAATTTCAACAATCTTCTTTATTTCAAAATGAATGTTTAACTCCATGCATGCTCTAGTTTAATTAGATTCTTCATATTATTAGGAAAAAAAAACATGCATGATAAGCACGACAGAAAAAGATGTACATTATACGAAAGATATGCATAAGATAAGAGATACAAATGATATGAAAGATCTGCAAGATATAATAGATATACATGAGATGAGAGATATAAATAATATGAGAGATGTATGATAATTAGTTGCACAGTAGAGAATGCATGTTAATAAATGAATGAAGATGTCTCAAAAGAATGTCTTATGAAAAATAACATAACTTATATATGATGTTTAACACAGCCACACTAGTAGCCTTGTTGGACCTGGTAGTCTTTATGATGTTTCTTAATCTGTTTAACAATTTCTTTTCCTACAGTTTGAATTTCTCTTACACTAGTTTCTACATCATTATTATGCTCCATATTGAAAAGTATAAACACTGCCACCACTAGTGCCTCAAAAGGCTTTAATCTAAGGACTGATTACTAAATGTAAAATTTCACTGTAAAGTGACATCATAAATTCAGGTAAATTAATTCTAAGTGAAGAAGGAATAATTTGTTTAAAAAGAATTGCTTAAATCTTAAAGTTTAATATTATGTTTTACAAGTTATTAAGCTCAACAAAAAATTTACCACAACCTCCAGCTAGTTATCTAAGATTAAGATTTTAGTGTGGCAACCAGGGTAAGCAATTACATTTTTAAATTTCAGTAATCCTCTTTATTTAAAAATGTATATTTGACTCCATATATGCTCTAGTTTAGTTAGATTCTTCATATCGCTTTAAACAAGATAGATATGCATGAAAGATATATAAGAGATGCACAATATGTATGATATACATGATCTGCAAGATAGACATGATAGAATAGATACACATTATAAACACGATAGAGAATAATATGCATGATATAAGTAAGACATATGCATGATATGAGAGTTGTATGTTAAATAGTTGCGTAGCAAAGTAAATGTGTTAATAGACGCCAAAAATATCTCAAAATAATGTATATAATAAAAATGAAATAATTTATATATGAATACTTGTATGTGCATGTTCAGAGAACAATTTCACCCCATAATGGTACAAACATGAGACGCCAGTGTACCGCGAGCATAAAATTTTTCTACCACGTCAAACAATTGCAATGGTTAAATTATTAACTGCTATGCCGCCGACGGGATAATATCGGTCAGAGACGAGTAGACTAGAGTTTACCTCCCCAGACAATTATAATGTTTACATTACTAACTGCTGTGCTGACGAGAAAATATCTTTCAGGGGTAGATAAGGGTTTTTCAAACCAAGATAATTGCAATGTGTAGATCACCAACAGCTATGTCGACTGGGCAATATCGACAATAACATGTTAGTTTTGTTGACGGTGATCATCACAGAGATAGAAATGTATGTAAAGAGTATAAAGTAAAACTAAAAGTTAAGATAAATGCGTATAGATGATTAGTGTATGTTCATTTAGAAAAATATCATTGATAAATGATTTAACATATATAAGAGTTCTTATAATAATATGAAAGTTTAGCATATTAAAAGATTTCTTATAGAATATGAAATACCAGCATATTATAAGTGTTTTTATAATATTGTATGTATATTAAATTCTTTTTATTAGATTACTATGGTTTAGAAATGTGATTACTTCTTGGGCTTATTTAGATAACTCATTATGTTGGTTTAATATCATATTTAGGTTTTAAATATTTGAAAAAAATGAATAGAAGAAGAGTAAATGTATACAAGAAGCGAGAACAATAACAAAAAAGCACTAATTATTACTTAGAAATTTTAATTGTTTTTTTAGTAGCTCTTTCACATATTATTTTAATATTAAACTGCTTGTGATAGAAATAGATAACAAGGAATTAATTTCTACCGTCCAACAGTCCATTCTCATCTTGGTTAACTCCAAGCCACAGGTCAGATCGTGACATTGAATTTTTCACTCCACAAGAATTTAAACCATGTATTCCCACTCACATAAAAAAGTTCACACAAATTTGTAAATAGTAAGGTTTGACATTTTTCTAAGATGCTTCCTTCTCGATACTAGAAGATTTAAGTGATGACCAACAAAATAAAGGTTTGAAGTAATTTTCTTGATATTTTAGTTCTAGAATAATCACTTGTAGGGAACCTATTTGATACCGGAGTTAACCCAAATTACATCAGGAAAAATAAATAACATTACTAAAAGCAAATAAGTAGTTACAACAAACAAACTTGAAAAGAAAAATAAAATAGCACGACACTAGGAAATTTGAAATAACAACAGACATGACACAAACATTGACACTGGGGTTGGATCTGGGGGCGGTGCTGGTGGTCATCAAAGGCTTGGAAGGTGGCAGAGTAGTGGACAAGGCGGTTAGCAAGCAGAAAACTTTATGACACTGGTTTCCAATGGTTCGGGTTGCAAGCAAGCCACAAAGTTTGATGTGGGAGGGTTGTCCAGCAAAATGATAACAACAATGCAGCCGACCCGGAGCAACAACAATAATAGTGCGAGCAATTTGGAATGCTAGCAGCAAGGTGGAATGGGAGAAGCGAGGGTCATGGATGGCTACAACAAGTTGGAAGGGGGAAGGCGCTTCTAGAGGCAGCAGCAAGGTCAGAGGAAGGATGGTTGCTGGGAGGTGGAGAATTACAGAGGAAGACAGCTACAAGGAACTGTCCGAGGGGCTGCAGCAATGGAGGATGGTCGAGAGCGTCGTGGGGAAGATACGAAAGAAAATTGTGAAGAAAAACACCATCTCAGGAGAGAAATGCAGCTGGAGCACCACCCAATCCCTCAGATACAATCCTCGAAGGGCGAAAGCAAACGATAGCAGCTGTCTTGACAGAAATCTGAGCCAAAATCTGACTTTTAAACACTAATACAACATATAGATAGGAAAGGAACAAAAAAAAAATGAAGGATAAGAAACAAGAAAACATAAAAAGGAAAATGAGATTATTTCAACCCATCTCCCACAGTACTGTAGCCGAAACTTCTTTTGAAAAGCTCCCGTGTCACTATTATTCATATAGTAGTAGATGTATAAATTTCAAATATAATTAAATGATTGCTTGTCAATTTACATACACCCAAACTCCAAGGATACAATGTCAAACCAGTGTTATCAAAGTCCAAAGCACAATTCGATGCAAAAGGATTTATTTTTCTTAAAAGCATAAAGCACGGGATGAAGCGGCGCTTTTATTAACTAAAGTACTAATTGGTTATATAAAGCTATTAATGTATAAATACTTTCATTAACAATTATAAAATAAAAATATGAATTAAAGTCGATATAAAATAGAAATGAATGTGGTGCAAGTCCAGACTTAAAAGTAAAAAATAAGGATGAATCTACAAATTAAAATTTCGGACAATTTCTAATCGTTCATTGTAATAACTAAAAGCATTAAAATTGCAAAAAAAATATAACTCAAAACATAATCTAAATATTAAAGCATAAATAAACTAATAAAGTCTCAAGTTTTACAAAACAAGCTAAATTAATTTATTGGCCCTTTATTCCCTCTCGCTAAATTGTGAACCAGATTGACTGCTTTGCTTCAATGCTTCTAAGTACGCTTCAGTTAAGCGAAGAGAGAGATGCCCGCTTCACTTTGCTGTGCACTTGAAGCATGCCTTTAAAAATATTTGTGTCAAACCAAACTTTCCGGTGAAATCTCATAATCATACAAAAGACCAACACGTGCCATTATAATAATATTTCGGGAATACATCCCATAAAGGTGCATAGTCATGAAACTTCAATAACATGAACTATCTAAAATTACTGTCACATATGGCTGCCATATCCATTCTGCAATTAATGCAATTGCAGAAAATATTGAAGTAGCATAATTTTGTTAAGCTTCACTTGCTTCTTCCCTATCCGACTCACTATTTATGCACCTTTTTTAGTAGTACAGAGACGAATGAAGATTTTGACATTACAATTCGAAGTACAGCATGCATTTGTATGAACTACTGAGACATGGCATAGAGAGAAGAAAATTTTCTGCAATTTACGGCTTGTTCTGGATCATTTTTTTTCATTTTTTTTTTATACATGCTTGTCTATTGTTTTTTTAAATATTATAACTTTTTTATTTCTAAAAATAAATTAACATCTTTTTAAAAATACTTAACACAATATTTAGACGTAAAAACAGCTATACCTTAACGAAATAATAAAAAATGTTTTGTTTCAAAACAAAACGTATAGAAAAAAAAAATAGAAAATAAAAAAGAAAAGTGATCCCAAACAGTCCTTTAATGTTCATGAAATGCATATTTTTTAGTTACAAAAACAAACAATAATTACTATTTGCCATTTGCAAGAAAACATTATTAGAAATTGCATCCACAAAGACTAACTACTGGCAACTTACCTCCTCAATATGCCAAAGTGTAGATCAAAAAATGGAAGTCTTGACAAAATGCAATAGCATCTGCCTGTCGTGATGATGTGGCGGCTTAAAGATGAAAACGAGGGCTTTTCTTCTGAAAGAATTGAAATCAATCCTGAAGGTTTCTGCACAATCTCTTCAACTAAAACACAACATCCATACAAACTTGAGTCATCAGCCACCTGAGAAATATAGAAAATATTAAACTGAGAACTGCAAACAGGAGATGAAAAACTTACCTGCAGGTCTTTTTCAGGTCAAAAGTAACCATAAAAATTTTTTAGAGAAACATTTTGTCAGGTTTCTCCAACATAACAAGAAAAGTGCAAAAAGATAATAAATTTACTAAAGCCGATGAATTTAAATTACATGTATCTTTTGCCAACATGTAAGAAAGCAAACTTCCATTTAGAATCTAATGCAAATTATCATCTGATAGATGGATAGTACAATGAGATACGTTGAATGTCAGAATAATGATTTCTGAAAAATAAACTATAAGTGACTCTACAAAGAAGAAAGATGGAAAAAGAAACTTTAAATTTACATTTATTAAATTTCCTAAATTACTAACAAAAAATATATAGTGCATATTTCATATTGATGAAAACCTTCTTTGAAGAAGCTACTCCTATTTGTTGAAATTAGCCAAATAGAACAAGTTTAATTTTAGGACTTTCTTAAAGGGAAATATCACTAGAAAAGTCTTTGGTAGCTTCATGTACATTAGCATGCATAGGATAATATCAATAGATAGTTTCATAAGAATTATACTATGAACATGTTCTGCGAATTTAACAACTTCAATATATATGATTGCTCAGTTTAAACTTCAGGGATACCCTAAATTTCAAAATCGAAGTTTAGATTCAAATACGCTTTCATATTTAATTTAAGTTTTGACTTGAAGTTTGAAACTTATTAAATTTTGTATTGTTATGCGAACATGTATTCTAGAGTAGATTCACGTACATTACTGTGATAATTTTGATACATATTCAAATTTAGCAAAACCAAATGTAGAAGTATACAATAATTGTAGGTTTTTTCACAAATATTTCTCCTGTAAGAAATATTCATAAATTGTAATTTCTTTTGACCCTACAAGATGATAGTATTGTGGTGTATTTAATGAGCATTAAGCCGAGTTTAGAATATTTTTCATAAAATACTATGCAGAAGTGCAATAGTCTTAATAGAAAGACAACCACAGTATCTTACACATTTTAAAACATTAGGGCAACATCATTTATCATCTTTGGTAAACAATAGTTTAAATTATGCTTAATTGTTTATCTAAGAAATTGAATGAAATCAATATATATATATATATATATATATATATATATATATATATATATATATATATATATATATATATATATATATATATAAAACAAAAAATCTTAAGAAAAATACTTTTTAGTTAAAAATTTGAGAAAATCACAAAAATAGACCCCATCGATTTATAGGGTATTACATGAGTCTCAAACAATATAGAAGGTCTTATTTAATTCTTTAGCTCTTAAAACAAGAGTCAAAATGGTCATCCTATAAAAGTAATGAAATTAAAGTTAAAAGTCAACTTATCGTGTCAAAATTGAGATTAATTTAAGAATTTCATTCTTAAAATTTTTTACAAAATTTAATTTTCACTTATCTTGTTTAGGATGCAATCAGCCAATACATTCCCAAACTTAAAAAAATTCATTTAAATTTTGACAGTTATTATTAATAAATTTCTTACTGAATATCCCAAACCTGAAAGGATTGATTTAAATTTTGTAACAATTTCAAGAGAAAAATTTCTAAATACCCTCATTTTTTTTTACAGCAACCGTTTTAATTTCTATACTTTTAACCACAGGACTATTTTGGCTCCCATCTTAAAATTCCAAAAACTAAATCAAACATATAATTTAGGACTAAAATAGCCCCCCACGTCAGGAGACCACATTCTGACCTTTTTATCTTAAATAATTCAAAGCTGCGAAAATATTAAAACACACTATAATCATTTAGATCAATAATGTGCTTGCTCTAATATAGGGACGGTCATCAATTTTATTTTGGTAGATTCAATTCTTCAACAATTAGAGACATTACCATTTGAAGTCCTATTTTAGTTCATATAGACAATCAAAAGATATTTCAACTTTATGCCTCCCATCAAACAAAGTAATATTACTCATAACTACTCAATAATTATATTGAAACTAATATTATAATTAAAGAGGCTATTTCTAAATTACATTTTCTTTGTTAGTCTACTAATTGACCTTGAGATTAAGTCTTGCATGCACAAATCTAAATCCTGTGCTGATCAAAATTGCAAATTATGTGCAAACACGTTACTATTTGAGTATTCATTTGCTTTAGGTAAAATGTTGTACATTTAATTTTATTGTTGTTTTTAAAAAGCCTATTATTTAAGAATGGTTAATTTTTAAAACTTCAGCCAACATAGCTTAATTCCTATTGTTTGTTTAACTCAGTCACAAGCTCCCAATTGCAATCCAGATTGTAGTTTCCTACTATTCATCAGATAGCTAATTTAGAAAACGCTTCTACTTTAGCATATGTTTGATCCTCTATTTCTTCATGCTCCAGATTCTATATTGTAAAAGAGATTAGGAGCCAAGATTGTAGGAGATGACTGTTGGTTTAGACAAGCTAAAATCTAGCAACCCTGTTTCTTTATATTCACAATTTCCTCCTATAACAGACAATTGAAAATTGACCGCGGTTACATAAAATGAGATTTTTTAAGTTGAAAGCTAGCTATTTCGCTTAACATCAGACTAGAAGTGTATATTTGCTCTTTTTTGACCAAATTCTTAAATTTTGTGAAACTACCAATTATGGGCCTATTTTTTATTATAACAATATATCTCAAGGCTTGTAAAAAATAGCTTTGACATGATAAAAATTCATATTCCTCTCAAAATTGATTATGTTAATTAGATTTGACATCTTGAAGTGGTGCAAGTCTTGACCGTAACTCCAAAAGGAAGCTTCACCTTGTAGAAGTGTGAGGCTTGGAACTACTATTTGATGAGTTCTATCATTGTTCTTTTACATATACATACTTCATGATTTATTTTATGTATGTAAATCAATATTTGTCAAGTTGGATTCAACCAAGTTTTCCATTCTATAGAGTGAATCCTAATTGTGTGGTTTTATTTCAATTTATAACTTCATACTAAATTATAGATTTATTTTATGCTACATAATTTGCGATTTATATTGCATGTGTAATTGAAGTTTCTTCAAATTGGATACAATATGAGTTTCCTTCGTTTCATAAGAATCTGAATTGTATGGTTTTATTTTAGACTGACATCATGACCATTAAATTGTCATTTGGAATAAATTTTACATCAAAAAAGTCCAAGCTATAAGAAAGCCCTAAACAAACAGTTGGTGGAATATTAATTTTTATCTATGTATTAATTTTTTGTTATCTTACATAAGGTTTGCATGTGAAACCCCCAAGAAAGATTTTTAATCGTTACAATTTGTTTGATTACAAAGGAGTTGATATTGCTGAAAAAAAATTAATAAGACATGTTTTGTCAATATATTGCAAGCAAAGTATTTTGTCAATATATTGCAAGCAAAACAAGTAAGCATGAGTTAATATGAAACATAAACTAGAAGTGGTCAAACAAAAAATTTAGGGACCAAATGCATAAAAATTTGAAGTATTATAAAAATGTGAATCTAGTGTGATTGAATATCATTCAAGTTTTAAAAGTATTGTAACTAGACATTATTTGCATCTAAACTATTTAGTCGTCATTATGTATTTTATCTAAGGTCATTTGATAATGATTAGGTAAAAATTAAACTATATTTTATAAAAAAATTACTATATAAGGTTTTATAAAAATCTTTAAATATTAAAGTATATAAAACACCTTATATTAGGACCATCAAACTGTGTTTGAATTCACTAATTTGAAAATTATAGTTTTTTGCCAAGTATTTCAAATTAATTCATACCTTGACCTTGAAAAACTTTGAAAGAAGCAAAATAGTTTTACCAATGTTTTTCTAAAAGAACATTAAATACATAACTCTTCGAAGCCTAATTTCCAAGTTAGAAAAAATAATCCATAACTGAAAGTCCAAGCTCGTCAACAAAGCAATTCATGTGAGAGCTCATTATTAAACATCTCATAGATTGTTGATTGTTAATTGTTAAATGTACACCTATGACTACACCACACCATCTCATAAAGCTTAAGTGCAGCATTAACACGACACCATCTCATAAAGCTTAAGTGCAGCATTAATTAAACACTTGTAAGAAAGTTATGTATCACAGATATTACGCTCTAAAGTGGTTCCACTAACCCAAAATGTACACCTATGACTACATGTTCATACCCGTAACGTGGTCATCTCTTCACCCAAAATGCTAAATTAGCATGACTCAACATTTGGGCAAGCAGCATATCATTGCGTAGGTGAAAACCAAATCCAAGACTTTGGCAACAACTTTCAAGGCCCATGCCAACTGGACTAATTGGTACTCATAAAAGATGTCATTAAAGGAAATAATGCAAACCTAATCAATCTAATAAAGTAAACGGGATTGTATCCTGTTTGAACTAAATCCATGAATTTTTTTGAAGCCTAAAATTGAACACTTTTATGCTTTCCTAAAATGCAATGCCCCAAAGAAATAACAGAAATAACTTGTAGCCCTTATGGTTGAAGCCTGCAAGACACACAATCTATTGACTTGCTGCACTCATTATAACAAAAGAACCCTTATAATTTTATGAACTTTCACATCTCCAAAAAACCCACACCTTTCATCATTCAAAGCAAATCACTCTTAATTCAAGCACATATCCCACCATATCCAAAGTCCAAAATACAGTTTTATGTGTCATCATACAAAAAACATCAAGATATATAATCCTATAGATAACAATATTTCTCAGACCTATAATCCTATACACCCCATTATTTCCCAGATATGCATTCGAATTATATAGTCTATAGCAAAAAAATAACAATCTATCATGACATACATGAATAAACATGCCAAGTCAAGCACCCATCTATTATTGAGCTTATTATATTTAGTCATAGAAAGAACATCACTAGAATTATATCACTTGTGTTTACATCTGTCAAACTGTCTTCTGAATGGTCAATTCCCTACCCACAGCTCCCTCTTCTTCAAAGACATAATATCACATAAATTTCTCTCGTGTATGAAAATGGAAATAAGTCTAATTCTTGTCAATAAATTTGCCTTCATAGGTAGATCCTTTTTCCATTAGTCCTCCCTCAATAACGATCTTTTGTCCTAATTTTATTTTATTACAATCCTCAAGCTTAAAAATTGTAATTTTTTTTTAAAAAAAAATTGTTTTATTTTATTATAATCTCGAGCTTAAAAATTTTTATTTTTTCTTAAAAAAATTAGTTTTCTTAAAACTAATCATAATTTTCAGAGTCTTAAAAATATGGCAACCCAATTTAACAATCAACAATCTATTAAACATCTAGTCATAATAGGACAAAATTTTTTAAATAGGGCAATTAATAATTTTTTCATGAAAAACAATAAAAAAAAAAGAAATTAAAATAATCATTGTGCTAATTTAACCAACAACAATGTGAAATGTCACCGGTTAAACCGCTGACAAAGTATTTTTAATATTTTAATAAAAATAAATCATTAAGTGTCAGCTGTAAAGTTTTTTTATTTTTTAATTACTTATAATATTTCATATTTCATTAATTATTTGATTAAGTTATTGAGTTAAACTAAATTTAATTAGTAGAACTATTAATTAAATTATTGATTAAAAAATTAAAATTTAGTTAAACTAATGCATTATTAAGCAGTTCTTAGAATAAAATAAAATTCGATAAGTCAATAAACTATCAATTAATGATAAATTAAGTAACGTGGTTATTTAGATATTAGTTGATATTTAAGATATTCAAATATTTCATTTATTAGAATAAACAAGTATAGAAAGATTATTAAGATTAATATATAATGAAATATAGTAAGCAAATTGGACTAATTCTTCTAATTTGCTAATTAACCGACAATGATGTCGTCAGCTGAACTTTTATTTCAGAAGTTTATTTTCATCTTAAAAAAAGTGCTTTCAAAATTTAAAGATATTTTTAAATAAGGCTCTATATAGGAGTAAAAATGTAGGGTAAAAAAGCATTGCTTATCTAATCAAAACAAGGAAATTACACCATACCATAATAATATTATACAATGTTGCCTCTGTGGTATGGTACAAATTCCTTGTGTTTAGCGGTTTAGAGGATGCAAAGGTCTATGTTGGAGGTGATCATGCTCTAAGTTGTCCAATTAATTATTCTTTAAATAATTATTCTAATAAACTAAATACTTAAATAAATAATTGATCAATAAATAACTAATTATGATATTTATTTTCCCATTTAAACTTGATTAACTTATTAAACTTGCTTCTAATTCTAATAACTAATTAATAACTCTAACTCAAATTCAAATTTATAAAGCAATAATTTTATTAATAGCATCACTTAAAATTGAAAACTTATAAAAAATATAGTAAATATATTTTCAATATGCTTCGCAAAAAAATATAAATAAACAAAATGCATTTAAAAAATAATCAACTTTAAAAATAAAAATTTACTCCTTAGTAAAGTATTAAAAATCTTTAGTTGCAAGCTTAATCGGCGACATTTAACATTGTCGCCAAATAAATCGGCAACAATGACTTCTTTTCTTTTTTTTTTTTTTTTTTGCATTTAGTTTTTCATTACAAAAGTTATTAACTGCCCCTTTTTTAAATTTCGTCATTACAATACTGAGAAATTGCAACCAAAACTATGGTGTTGAACCTCTAATGAATTCTGACATCACATTCCCACTATATTGATCCATTATAGCATCACTCAGCACATCCACGTAGCATTGGAGTGACAGAAGTTTTAGGATTCATATTATTGATGAATGTCTTGAAATATCAACGTCAAAGAAGTAGAAAGCAAGATGCCAATGATACAAGAATCAGGATATGTGTATATAGAATGGTTAGAAAGCACATCAAATCATATATTGAGTAAACTGGAAGGATATGAGTTAAACATTAAAAGAAAGATAGTCATAAATTAGTAAAGAAATTTACATATGGAGCATACAGTTCTTATATATTTACATATCTTACACCTAAACATCCATATTTACACACATAGCACTTTAGTGCTTTAAACCTATATGAAAAGCTGTATTTCACTTTTACAAGGTAATAATAGTGCAAAATTTTACGTGTCGTGTGTGTAAAATATGAGAGTTTAGGTATGAGATATGTAAATACATAAGAATTGGTGCTATGTATTTAGATGCCCCAATTAGTATATTAGAGACAAGAACATGTTAATAAAAAAGGATGCAAACAAATGGGCAGCACATCCAAGAGAAAAAAGCATAATCGCATAAATAACCAAAAAAATGAATTAAAAAACAGTAACAATAACTTGAAAATGTTGCACACCAGTCGCTTGAAAAGATGTAACATAATCCAAGGAAATAAATTCAAAAGAATAAAATAAAGAAAAATGAAGCAAAAAAATAACAAAGCTGACCTGTAAACGAAATACAAAAGACAAATCTCCTTGCTTTATGTGTTCCTGAAAATGTAGTCCCATATGACATTTGGGCAACAATCAATTGACCAAGTATTAAAGTGATGAAGGCATTAAACAAAAATTGTTCAAACAATTAAATTTGAGGATAACGAAATTCATATTTTGGGCTTTTAAACATTGCAAACATATTCAAATTTCAAGAATATCAATTGCCTGGCTCACCTGTCCAAGGAGAATTTCATTCAGCTCACTTAAAGATGGTGATCTTTCAACAGCACCAACCTGAAGTAATATGAATAAGCTCAATCCAGATAAGATACAATCTATTCTTTTCAATATCATATTTCATGTAAGAACCAAAAAGAGAAGACAATTTTTGCTCGTTTAAAACAAATAAAAAAACCAAATTACAAAGAAAGAAATAGGATAAATAAATCTGAAACACTCAAGTTTCGTTCAACTTCAAAGTTCACCATCAACTGTTAGTCTCCGTTTCAGCAAAGCTTCTTCAGAAGTCACATTCCACAACGGGACTCCTCCGCTCCGTCCTGAAACAGAAATATTTTTGTTTGCCAAACGTCGCTTTCTCCGGCGACAGTCTTGAATGCGGTAGAACAAAGAGAGGACGCATCTCAAACAAAGCTTTGGATAGTTTAATTAAAATTAGTCTTCAAAATTAGCAAAATGATAGAATTGCCAACTTTAAACGTTGGGAAATTTACATACAAGCACACAAAGCTTATGTCTTTATTACAGACCTAACAAGCAAAGTTTGATATTTACAATTAATGCCCTGCTGTTATAGACTTATGCATGAAACGGTGTATTTCATTTTTAAAAGGATAGTAATGGTGCTGTTTTTATGTGATTTTATAGATTTAAGTGGCATGCATGTAAATTTGAATGTTTAGGTGTAGATACATAAGAACTGTGTGATATATATTTAAATGCCCACAAAATTTTATTTATATTTTAAAGGCCCTTAAATGGAATTCAGACAGCAGTCCACCATCCCTTATTTGAAAGTGCTGAAATTCATAATAATGTGAAATTATATTATTCATATAAAACGGCTTGCATGAATCCTAGAATAGGAAAAACAGTACAAAGGAAATAACAGGAAAAGAAAAATATAACACCTATATCTTCAATTAATCAACTCATATCAATTACTTGGAGATAAATAAAACAACATAAAACATAAAATAGAAAAGGAAATAACTTCAATATAAAAAATTCACAACTTCTAACTTCAATAAATTATTACCTAATACAACTTCTAACACTCCCCTTAAGTTGAAACATGGTTTTGATTTGAAAACATAACACAATGGATGAGGAAGATTTTTTGTGAAGGGGAACTTGAAGTTTTCATCCGTACTTCGAAATCAATCTCAAGAGTATTTAGTTGATTGAGGTTGTCTTTGTTTGCAGTTTTTATAGTGTCTGTAGATAGGCGGAAGACTTCTACAGGTAATATGAAAGAAGATTGCAGGGAAGTAGACAACCAACAGAAAAAGCTGAAAGGTATGGCCTGCAAAAAAATAAAAATAAAAAAGGTTCTGAAGGTAAGCCTTGTTGCAAGAAAAGACTCTGGAGGAGGGCCTGCTACAAGAAGAATTTTGTTAGAGGGTTTGCCGCAGGAAAAGCTCCAGAGGAGGACCTCATACATGAAAAATTTCTGGTAAGCCTGATACAAAAAAAAGGCTCCAGAAGAGGGCCTGCTGCAAGAAGAACTCTAGTGGAAGACCTACTGCAAGAAAAAAAAAAATCCGAAGAAGAGCCTAATACAGGAAAAGACTCCGGAAGAGAGCCTGATGCAGGAAAAGACTCGCGAGGAGAGCTTCTGCAAGAAGAATTTCGGTGGACCTGCTGCAGGAAAAGCTCTGAAGGAGGGCCTAATAGATGAAAAAGCTCTGAAGAAGGGTCTGATACAGGAAAGATTCTAGAAGGCATGCTGCATGAAAATGTCCGAAGGAATCAGTAGAATGTGGATGTACTGTAGAGCAACTGACAAAGCTCATAAATTCAACATCAAGAAACATTACTCCGATGAAGGATATAAGTTCTTTCAAATTGTCCCTGCACTGGCCAATTTTTCAATAAATTAAGCCTAGCACTAGAGCTGTGACAAAGGCTATGCCTAATCTTGCTAGATTGTACCCCTAACTCCTACAATATATTGACCAGTACTTCTATACACATATTTTGAATTAGTCATAACTGGATTAGGCATAATCATTTGAGAAGTAAATATCAAAATTGCCAGGTAATGGCTTGCTAAATTCTCCAACCAATGCCACATTTCTCTTGTGCAGTGGCGAAGATTTGTATATCTCCGCAAAATCAATTTTAGTTTTGCTACCACAGCGGCAGAATTTGTTTCCAAAATCCATGTTACTCGATTGGCTCCATCATCAATTTTCTGAACTCCAAAAAATTTTCACAAAATATTCAATTAGTTAATCACGTCAAGTAATGGCTTGCTAAATTGATGACTTAGGGAGAGGTTAGCTCTGATACCAAATGATAACAGAGTTAACTCACAATAATGAAAAAAGTAAAAATCATTACTGATAATACATAAAAAGGTTAGAGCCACCAAAATAAAAAATAACAACAAGCACAATACACAACACACAACTAAGATGAATGTAGCGTGGTGGTACTATTAGAGGCTTCGAAAGGTAGCAGTAAGGTAGGGAGGTGGAGCATAGGGGGCGGGTACAATAGGGAAATAGCTGGTACTTGTTGTCTTGGACAGTAGCATGGAAGTAATTGGGTTGGTTACACTGAAAATAATAGTTAGAGGTTTCTAAGTGGCGACAACCAAGTGGGGATAGAACAGCGGTGGTAGCAAATATGGAGGGATGGAACAATAATGGTAGGGAAGGTGGAGGTTCGAACAGTAGCAGCGAAGGTAAAGGAGCTAGACAGTAGCGACAACGAAGATGGAGGCCGAACAGTGGGAAAACTGCCAGAAAAACAACCACAAAAGGCTATTCTGGGAGGTTACAGTAGAGACAGGCGACGGGGAGCAACGTTGGAAGGATGGAGATGAGTAGAGGGAATGATAATCACTATCTCGAGAGCAAGATATAATAACAGCACCACTCAAACCTTGGATACATCTCTAGACGAGAAAATTGGAGACGCCGACGGCTGGCTCTAACAAAACAGCCAAGAACTGCACCAAAAATATTAAGAATACAAATATATAACCCTAGGATAACTAGGAGTGGATCTCACTACCAAAAGGTGGCAAGTTCATGCCTAGGAGGGCCAGCCGGTCCTTCCTATGCTTGGACCAAACCGAACCGATCCAAATGTGGCAATTACCACACCCTCGTGTGAGGGTGTGATTCCGCGTTCGTCTTTTAACGCACCCGTTTGTACTTTCAAATGACTCCCAATTGAGATTAAACGATTATAATAGGGTTTTCCAGACAGTTGAGGTTGAGCTTGGCAAGAGTTTTGTCTTGCTTATTTGTTCCTTTTATTGGAAGCTAAATGCAAACCCTAACCTTTAAATTCTTCTTTTCTTGCTATGGTAGAATTGAGAATAAAATTGATTAAGTTGTTTGCATATAAACGTTTAAATAAAAAAGAACTCTTAGCATATATATCAGAGTTAGTCTAACCTGAGTTCTATCTTAAGGTTACTGAAATCCCTCACTACCTAACCCTATCTCCACCCAAAACCCACCCCTTACTGAATTTTTCAAACCGGCCACCCAATTTTTTTTCCCACATTAAATCACACCTATATACCCCATTTCACTACATTATCGTTTCAAACGGCTACCCAAATTTTTTTTTCCCACCTTCAATCACACCTATATACTGCATTTCACTACACTATCATTTCGACCAAAAGCTGGGAAACAATCGTTTTGTTGTTCCCTCTTGCCTAATGTCGCTTTACACCACCGAAGCACCTTCTAGATCCTCACCAACAACTTCCACCACCCCTTTGATCCAACTGTAATTCGAGTTAGTGTTGCAATTATTGTAACTTCAATTTTCTATGTTGTGTGGTTATAAGTTCCTATTTGATTTCCATAATAATATTTGATTTTCTTTTGTTGTTTGTTTAACTCCGGCATCATTTATTGTGTGGTTCTAAGTTCCTCACAACCACTCCGGAGAAGCCTCTTCTTCTTCTCTGGAAGACTAAGATCTCATTGTAGGATGTTCTTTCCTGCAAAAGTCCCAAGGTTTTTTTCCAACACTGTAGGTCATCCCTCTCCGTGAGCTGAATATAATACCCAAATGACCTCATATAGCCTTCCAGAATTAGCTTCAAAAGCTTCTCACCTCGGATATGTCAGAATGGACACCTCGGAAGGTAGTATATCTGAAAAATTTTAAATTCTTTTATCTGAGATTGTCATGTTTGGTATCGGCTCCTTTTGTACATCCCATGGCAATCCGTATGAAGCTCCTCTCAAAGCCTGCAAAAAAGTAGCTCAAGGCAACACAACCTCATGCCTGCATGAACGCCTATTATCTCAGACTCACTCCCTTTTAGAACTATTGTTAATACCGTTGAGTATCTCTCATGGGCTCAGCTTGGAAATACATACATTGCTATGTTATCAGTTGGTAGTTGGTACTCTTCTATGTCCTTACTTTCCTCAAAGTATGATGTGTCATTGTTTATTTCTTCAACTGCTCCCTACTCAATGAAATATATCATACTCATGTTTGGGGAATCTGATATAGTGTGCCAAAAATTTAGAACTTGATGCACTTCCTGGCAAGGACGAATTTGGGAATGCTGGTTAATTTCACTTGTTCTCCACTCCCAGCAGAGACAACTTCGATCTTTGTTTGGTTTACTATTGCTACTTAATCATGGGGTTGAACTCTGTCTGTAAAATGTGGCAGTCATCCTTGAAAGGTGTATATTTTGCATTAAATAAAATCAAAAGGTTACAAAAAGAGTACAAAACTATGCCTCATAGACATTTACAAAATGAGCCTTATCCTATTGCAAAAAAACCCAAAGTGGACCAAGATTACTAACACGGGTCAAAACAAAATCTCTATCCATAGCCATCTTGGCATAAGTATTAGCTGCTTTGTTGTTGCTCCTGAAGGGATGTTGAAAAATGACTCGCTTGAAACTTTAAAGAAGTCAATGTTTGGATTGTCAAAAAATTGATGTTGCCAACGTCATTTGTCTATGGGGTTGCGGAAGAAGTCCATAGCATTTGAGTAGTCGCTCTCAATGATAATACCATAGCACTAAGTTATCCAGTCTTCGACAAGTATGGAGAGTGATAAAACCATCATCATTTCCACTTGTGTGTTGTCCCAATGACGGAGGCCATGTCCCGCAGCCTTGAGAAGCTCTCCAATATCATTTTGAATAATGATGCCAATGTTCGCCCTCCCGAACAAGTGCAAGGCTGCGTCGACATTCACCTTGATCCAACCCGGAGGGGGGAACAAAAGACAGTAAGATGTGGCAGTTATCCAGTCATGTTGTCTCTCCACTTTTGAGGCTAATGTCTAATCATCATGTCTGCAATGAACTGATATGTACTAGCATTGCATCTTTTGTTTCACCTTAGACAATGTAGTAATTTTACTCTTATCTTCTCACTGTCGAAGAATGTTCAGTTCTTCCACCACAGAGATATGATTTTCTTTAACTTGCTGGCAGTTAGTTTCATCATTCTGTTCGGTGAGATGTCATTATACTCAAAGACATATTCCACAGTATGAAATCACTTGACGAACTCGTTTGGATCTAGGTGGCCGTCAAAATATGACAAATATACGTTTATTCCAAGAGTTTGATCTCTCTGATATTTCATGTCAAATCTTCAGAGTAATAGTTCTTCATCCCTGAAATCTACCTGGAGGAAGAGATTCACTCCATTCCTTGGATCTGGCGAGTCCTCGTTGATGTTACCGGTGATCCCTTGGGATTGTCTCCTCTCAACAAAGACGAGCCTCTGTTGTAGTTAGAGGATTTTTTTGTTGCACCTCTTCTATGATAAATTCATGAACATCTCTTTGTGGATTTCTCATAAGCTGCATTATGTCATTTCATCCCGCTCAGGTTTCCAACAATGGACTCCTCGATGGTGTGGGTGGGGTTTAGGTTTGAAGAGTGAAATGATGTACATGGTTGTGATTTAGGGTAATTTTTGATTGGCCACTTTGGAAATTCAACGAGGGGTGGGGTTTTTGTTGGAGATGGGTTAGGTAGTGGGGAATTTTGGTAATTATAGGTTAAGATTAAAATTAGGCTAGCTCTGATACTAAATATTATACTAAGAATTCATTCTAACTTAAACATTTATACCCAAACAACTCTAATGAAGTTTAATCTCAACTCTACCATAGTAAGAGAAGAAGAATTTTAAGGTTAGGGTTTGGATTTAGCTTCCAAAAGAAAGAACAACTATGCAAGCTAAAACTCTCACCCAGCTCAACCTCAATTGCTGGAAAGCCCTAATACAACCTTTTAATAAAATTGCTTTTGATAAAGAAACCCAAATTAAAAATAAATCTATATTTCAACAAACCCAAGAGAAGAACGAAAACATTAGAAGAATAATCCATTCGTTGTACATTAAACTTTATCGCATTATCAGCTCCCACTCAATATCAAATGCAATCCTCTTGACTCGTAAACCACATTCTCGGCCTGTGCACAGCAAAACCTAGGCTCGGCTCAAGTCAATCACAAGCATCCACCACGCCTCACATGGTCTAGCTGCGAGCACATCCGTGCATCTCCCGCATGTGTTCCTCTATCGTGTTCACACTCTTACTTATTTGTCTTCCCATCGTCTCCCCTCTCGCCTCAATTTCGCTCTCAAGAAGCCTAAGTTGTTTGGCTAGCACAGGGATTCTCCCCCCTTTAAAAATGAACCAACTGACATTGGTTCATTTGAACTAGCACTTGTCGGTTCGAATTCCTTTTTTTTTTTCAGCATGTTATAACCTGGGCACTGTACAATGGGACTTCCGAAAGTTAACCCAGCTCTTCAATGGATTTCTTGATCAATCCAATTCATTTGGAGCAAAGACAACAGAGTTACTCTCAGATTTTATTGGATTCAAAACGAATTCGTCATCATAATGAGCCCAAAATCATCTCAATCAGGATCTTTGTTTGTTCTCTTCTTTTCTTAATTCTTTATTTGTTGCTTGAACTTTTAATATACTCTTTTCATTCTTCCTTCATAAATTTCCTGGCCACTAGAAATTCCAAGCCAAGGTAACATACTTAGCAAGAAAAAACTGAAACGTCAAGCCCAATTATCCATTTATGTAACTTTGGAGTTCAAACAAGAAGCAAAAAAGGCATCTTCGGAGAGATGGAACGACTGCAAGTTTTGATTGTGATGATGTCCTTTGGGAAAGAATACAAAACTAGAAATGAAACATTTCTAGTAAATGGAATTTTCTTCCTATTAAATTAAACTTTAAGCAAGAGTTAGGTTAGGAATGAGAATTTAAAGCAAGAAATAAATTACAGTTGGGATTTATTTTCATGGGTTGATACGACCATATTTGGGATTGACTTGGTCAAAGTCAAAATTAATCAAACCCTAGAATTGTAAGCCATGAGAAGTGTTGTTACTTTATGCATCTCAAAAAATTATTCCCATATTTTATTTAAGAAAATCATGAATCATTTCATAGTGAAACTTGTAATCAAAACAACAACACTTATCATACCCATCATTATAAAGCCTCTCAACCTTTCCGATCGTTCAAAGGGATACTTGGGGACCATTTTATGTCACCTATATATTAAAGACAATGTGATTCATACCCTTTCTCAATGAAATCGTTCGACTTAATTGGATTTTATTAAAAAAGAAAGTGAAACTATCAAGTAATTTTAAAAATTTATCTCTAAGCAAATATTAAGTTGAAAACTTAAAATAAAGTCCTTAGCAGTGACAACAAAAATTATTTAAATTCTATTATTAGGGTTTACCTTCCGGAAATACAGCCTATAAATTTTTAATACAAAATGCAACGTTGATGAGAACATTGAAAGATATAAAACCAGACTAGTCACAAATAATTTTACTCAAAGTCACAGAACTAACCATCAAGGGATTTTTGCACCAGTTGCTTAGCCTCTTCATCCACAAGATGTCAAAATATTGTCATAAACGATAACTTTGAAGAAGTATATATGATTGTATCTCCTAAATTCGAGACCCATAACCATAAAAATAAAGTTAACAAAGCTGAGAAATTCTTCTATGGCCTAAAACAATTGTCAAAAGCTTCCTTCAATAGATTAACTACTATGTTTAAAAAATATAAGTATACTCAAGGCCGAGCTGATCACACAATTTTTCAAAGTCAAAAGGTGATACTCAAGCAAACAACGAGTGGTACCAATGCCAAGCTGGAAAACACATTTATCTCTCTCATGCTCCTCGTGACATTTGTTTCTCTGTTAGTATTGTTACTCAATTTATCAATGCTCCCACTAAGGAACATCTTGATGCATTGTCAAAATCATTATCAAAGGATATACACCATAAGAAAATCATAGATAGTGGACATCCTTATCGAAACCCTAAATCAAATTCAATTCAACAACCTCATTTCCAAACTATGAATGATCAATATAAATTATCAATTTGAAGAGGAATGTAGAAAAAATAAGAAATAATAGGAAAGAAAATAAATCAAAATTAATAATTTTTAACACTCCCCCTCAAGTTGAAGCATAGATGTCAATCATGTTCAACATCGATTTCAAATCGTTAAATAACGGTTAAGGAAGACTCTTTGAGAGAATATTAGTCGGTTGACCAGCGAATGGGACAAACAGAACACAAATCTCTCCGGAATCGAGTTTCTTCTTAATAAAGTGGTGATCAATCTCTATTTCGTACGATCATGTTGGATTGGATTACAAACAAAGCTAATGGCTGCTTTATTGCCAAAAAATAAAGTTGCAAAGGAGTGGTGACCAGCAAAAATAACAGAGCATGATTGAGGATGCCCTTACAAACCAAAAATTCTCTCAATATAAAGTTAAAGTACTGACAAGCATTGTCGATCAGAAGGACTTGAATAGTGTTTTTGAATTGGGTTAAAATGAAGAAGTGAATATTCTAAAAAGAACCGCAGTTTTAGATTTATCTTTTAATATATAAACTCAAAATATATGAGTGTGGTCATCAATTAGAGTAAGGAAGCACTGTTTATTGATAAAGCTCGAAGTTTGAGAGTGTACCCATAAGTCACTATGAAAAAGTGAAAAAGGTGATGAAGGAATGTAAGGATGAGGAAGGTATAGTGCACATTGACGTTTAGCTAATTGACAAATTTCACATTTAAAAGAAGAAGAATTCTTATCAATAAACATCAAATCATATAATCACTTTAAATAATGAAAACTAGGATAACATAAACGACAATGTAGAAGCATAATTGAACATGCAATAGAAGGGGAGAAACTACAACCACGGGATTGAGTGTCACCATTTTCTTGGAAAAAAATAGAGCTCAGCTAATTCCTTAGCAATTCCAATCATCCTCTCCTAACGACGATCCTGAAAGACACAAATGTTAGGAAAAAAATTAGCAATGCAATCAAGATCACATGCTAACTTACTAGCAGACAAATTAAACAACGGAACGTATAACACCGATCCCAACGTCAGCACAGCTATTACTACAATCGACCCTTTACACGCAATGAAACTAAAGGAGTTGTCAGTAATTTTAAGTGCGTCTCAACCTCAGCAAAGAGAATATGTCAAGAAAAAATGAAAAAAGTCTGGTCATGTGGTCCGCAGAGCCTGAATCAATAATCCACGAACTAGAAGAAGTAATTCCAGCTAGTGGCCGATACCGGAACTAATCAAATAAGCATTAACGAAAGAAGATTTTATTAAGCAAACAATTAGAGTTACAATAACCACACAAAATAGAAACAAGAACACAACAAACAGCGATCTCTGACTAGAGCCGAATAAGAAGATACGGGGGCGGCAGTGTTGTCAATGAGACGTTTGAGGGTAGCAAGGGTTGAGAGAGTGGAGTTGGTGGTTGAGATGGTGGGGGTTATGGTGGTCGGTGGCTAGGATCAGGGAAAAGAGGATAGGAAGCCTGGTTATTGAATGGTAGAGTGTTGGAGGCTATCCGGCTGTTAGGGAAGCAAGCTGATTGGGTAGCAGAAGGGAGTTGGGCTGCGGAAGAAGCTGAGAGTGCATAGCAGCCTGCAATAATAGGCTAGAATGAGAGCTGGTGGCTGGAGCAGTCGGTTAGGCATGAAAGCAAACGCTTAGCAAGGAAGGAGTGACAGCGGGGGGCTAGAACCACATGCAAAGAGTAGGAACGGACGTAGGATCTGCAGGGAGGGAAAGGGAGAAATTGGAGTCATCGGCAACACAGGGAGGAGAAAAATGAGAAGGGTTGTCGGAGAGGACAGGGTACAGTCGGAGCGCCACATGTCCTAGGATAAGACATAAACTAACCCTAATCTCAACAAGCACACATATAAATAGAGCTAGCTAGGCAAAAAACAAGAAAGGAAAGTGGAAAAAGCTAACTAAGCAAGAAACAAGAAGGGAAAGAGGGGAAAGAGGGGGGCTATAAATCTCGCCCCTGACAGGGCTGACACAGTCTCCTACTAGACTGGATTCTTGCCCTGGCCTATTCAACTCGGCAATCAAAGCCCCGCATCAGTCCATGGAGATTGGGGGAGCTTTGAACTAATTCGTTGAAGTTTTTAGATCCTCGAAGTACAATGTCACGTTTGTGACATTGAATATAGTCCCCTGACAGGTCGATCTTGTATTCGTTGTTATTTATCTTCCAAAGTATACTAAAAGCTTCATCTATTCGGGATTTGAGTTTTTCAAATGCTCCCATTTGAAATCTCTCCTTTAGTCGTCTCCTTCTTGAAATGTACCTTCTTCCTAACTTATTCACCTGTGCCTGATATTTGTGATTGTGCTTAGTAATTTCATTTCCAACCTCTTCATGGAGTTTTTGGATATCGTGAACTTATTCTTCAGCATCCTACCTGATCTCTGATATTGGCAGTAGTGATACCAATTCCAAGTGGCATTAGTGGGTTGTGTCCGTATATATTCTCGAACGAAGTGTCATGTAATCTGACTCACGGAATTGTTGCAGGGGAACTAGGCTTGTGCTAGAAGTAGATTCCACTACTTAATGCTCTGTCCCATGAAGCACCTCAAAAGGTTTCCTAGGCTACTATTTACTACCTATGGCTGACCGTTCGCCTGTCAGAGTTTGGTGTCAAACTTTCCCCATAAAGCCCTCCATAAGTGGCTCATAAATTTAACTTCTCTGTCGTAGGTGATAGTCCTGGGAATCCTATGCAATCCCATGATCTCTCCGAAATATAAATCGATGATACGAGATGCGTCTAGTGTCTGATGGCAAAGTATGAAATGTGTCATCTTCGAGAATCAATCCACCACAACCATCACGAAATACTTGTTCTTAAGCATCCTCGGAAGACCTACCACAAAGTCCATTCTAACATCTACCTATGATGCCTCTGGTGCTGATAATAGAGTGTACAACTCAGCATTCCGCCCTCTTGATTTTTTCATATGACAAATCCTGCACTGTCTGACGAGTCACTCCACATATCTTGCCATTCATGGCCAAAAGAAATGCTCTCTCTCACAAGGGTGAGTCTTGTCTCTTGCAAAATGTCCTGTCAATACTCCATTGTGGCTTTACTGAACAATGACCTCTCTCAATCAGCATCTAGGAATGCACAACTTACACTAGTAGAATAAGTAATTATCTGCTTGATAGTACTGCCCAGTCGGCTTCTTCTGACATTACTCTCGATTTCTATGAAGTCCTCATCTACCTCATACAAGCCAGTTACTACCTCAAAACCCACAACTCGAGTCTACATCAATGTGATCAACTGGTGACGATAGCTCAGTGCGTCTACAATGCGATTCAAGCTTCTCGCCTTGTGCTAAAGCATGAACTGAGATGATGCTCGAAACTTCACCGAGGTGGGGTGTCAACCCTTCAGTTGGCCCTAGCTGTGAGGAATTTCAAGGCTTCGTGATCCATAAACAACGTGAACTCACTCGTCGACAAGTAATAACTCCAGTGCTCCAGAGCTCTTACAATAACATAAAACTCCTTGTCGTATTTTGAGTCTTCCTTCTGGGATCATTCAGTTTTTCACTAAAAAAAGCGATGGGGTGACCCCCTGGCTCGGCACTACCTTTATCCTCGTGCCAGATGCATCACACTCTACCTCAAACAGTTGGTTGAAATCTGATGATGCTAGAACGGGCGACTAAGTCATCTTCTCTGTCAAGGTGTTGAAATTGGTCTGAGCTACCAATGTCCAAGTGACCTTCACCTTTCAAAAGATTCTTCAAAAGAGCAATGATATTGTTGAATTTCCCGATGAATCACCTGTAAAACGATGCTCAGCCCTGAAACTGCCTCAGCGCAATAAAGAACTAAGGTGGGGCCTAGCTTTTAATGGTCTCAATCTTTGTAGGGTCCATCTGAATGTTTGCACTAAACAAAATATAATCCTAAAAGCAGACTTAGTATGTCATGAAGTGACATATATTCTTGTGGGAACATATGATTTCTCTGCTCGCAATACCTCAAACACTTCCCTCAGGTGTTGTAAGCGGTCCTCCTCAGAACTGATGTATACCAGAATATTGTCAAAGTAGACCACAAAAAATTTCCTAATGTGTTCCCGAAATACCTGATTCATTAACATCAAAAAAGTGTTGGGTGCATTTAACAAGCCGAAGAGCATCATTATCTACTCGTATAGACAATCTCATGCCTTGAAAGCGGTCTTCGACTCGTCTCCTAGCCTCATCTATATCTGATGGTACTCACTGCGTAAGTCAACCTTGGAAATGACTTTGGTTCCGTGTTACTGGTCCAAGACATCATCTTGGCGAGATAACGAAAATTGGTACTTGATGGTGATCTTGTTGATGGCCCTGTTGTTAATGTATACTCACCACGACCCACCCTTCATGGGTACCATCAGGGCGAGAACAACACAAGGACTGGTACTCTACTTGACTAGCCCTCTCACGATGAGATATTGTATTTGTCATTATAGCTCCTTGTACTCAGCAGGCATCAATCTATAAGAGGGTTGATTTGGCAACAATGATACAGGTATAGGATCTATGGCATGATGAATGTCCCTCAATGGTGTTAATCCCTCTGAAAGGTTCTCGGTCATCACATCCTGGAAATACTGTAGCAATGGTTGTAGTAGAACTGGTGCTCACTCTCCTCCTCAACTCCCTTTAGAAGGGCTAATGCTAGTGCCATTTAGGGCTCTCGAACTGACAGTAAGAAAATGGCTCGTGGGATTAATGGTTGGTCTATATCGCCCTGGCTCTAACATCCTTAACAGGTAATAACACAAAATGTTTTCCATCCTTCTTAAAGGAATAAGTTTGAAATCGTCATGTTGAGTCTTGTAGTCAAACTGCCAAGGTCAACCCAACAAAATGTGGTAGGCCTCTATCAGAACCACATCGCACCATACTTGCTCCTGTAGTTGATCCTCAAGCGAGAATTATACTAGGCACAGATGATCCACGCGTATTTTGTTTCTTTATTTCAGTCAATTAAGGGAATAGGACTGGAGATGTTTCTACATGGTCAATCTCACACCACATTTTCATAACCCTCACTATCGATGATTAAACTGCAAATCTTTCCCTTTACCGCACACTTGGTGTGAAAGACATTGTGTCTCAACCAAGATTTATCCCGCTCTAGCTTTGACTGCAAAATCCTCTGTATGACTACCAACTCTCCCTCGTCCCCTTGAAGTTGGAGCTGCTCCTCTAGGTTATCCTCTGACTCCTCGTCCACCTCCTCGATGACGCCCTGAGTATGTGAATCTGACTACTCAGCTCGTGGGCCAATTAGAGGCTATGTGCCCATAATCGTAGCACCTGAAATATTTTCTGGCTGGTATTGTAATGGAAGAGATGCCTTTCTCCTATTTCTTCCCACTTTTATCATGTTTGTCATTTCCTTGTACTACCTTGCTAGCTCCCCCTAAGGTGCTCTTGTCGGTCATAATAGTTGTAGGTGACAACCTCATTGAAAGTTGCTCCCTGAACGACGGCTGCTGCCGATTCTGTTTCTGTATCTTCCCACCTTCAAAGCTAGATTTTGAACATCTCCTAACGTCCAATATGGTTGTAGCTGCACCACATTACCAATAGCGAGCCTTAGGCCCCCAAGATATCGGGCTATAGTGTGCTCCTCCGGCTCAATCAACTTGTATTTCTTCTGTAACTGGTCGAACTGAGCTGTGAACTCTTTTATGAAGAGGTCTCGCTGTTGCAAGTGGCTAGACTCATAAGCATATCCTATGAGGTAAAACATATTTCTTCTGCATTGTTTTCTTCATCTTTTCTCACTTAATAATTTTATCACTGCCTTTTTTTCTCTCTTCAAGTTCTCCCGCCACAAAGAGACTCTTTTTAACTTGATAGCTGTTAATTTCACCCACTTATCCTCCGACACATCTTTATATTTGAAGATCAGTTCAACAAATTTTAATCTATCAATAAATTCATATGGATCCATACCTCCATCAAACTCTGGTAAATCAATTTTGATGCCAGTCCCTGTGGCCTCTTCTCTCAGCCTCTAATATTGAATTCCAAAGCAGTGTGGCTGGTATTCCTCGTCATTGATATCTTCCTTGTGTAACAGATTCAGATCCTTGTCCCTGTCTCCCTTTTGACTCTTAAGATTGAGTTCTCCCTGGGTGCCATCATCAATTTCTGCAAGCTTATGCTGAAGGCGACAGATCCCAAGTAGGACCTGACATGAATCACATTGCGGGCATGATTAAGGTTTGGTAATTATGAAAGTGGAAAGAATATTTAGTGGTAGGAAAGAAAAATTTTAGTTTATGTCGAATGTTAGGAAACCTTAAGATAAGACTATGGCTAGGCGAGCTCTCATAAAAATGATACCATAAATCAAACCCGCAATAATGGAAGCAGATTTTATTAAGCAAATGATTAGGGTTACAACACAACACAAAACAGAAACAAAACCATGAAAAACACCAATCTCCAGCTAGGGTCGTATAAGGGCGAGGCTATTGAGGGTGGCAAGAGTAGAGAGAGTGGAGTTTGTGGTTGGAAGGGTGGGGGTTATAGTGGCTAGTGGCTAGGAGAAGGGAAATGGTGATAGGAAGGTTGGCGTTGAATGGAGTGCTGGAGGCTAGCCGACTGGAGAAGCAAGCCGGATGGAGATGCTGAAAGTGACTGGCTGCCTGAAACAATGGGCAGGGATGTAAGCTGGTGTTTGGGGCATTCAATTAGGCGTCAAAACAAGCGCTGGAGCGGCAAGGAAGGCATGAGAGTAAGGGGTTAAAACCGCAAGGAAAGAGTGGGAATGGGCGTTGGATTGATAGGGATGGAAAGAGAGAGGCTAGGGTCAATGGCAACACAGAGGAGGAGAACGGGACGGAGAGTCTGAGAGGATAAACACCACCTCGAACAGACTACACCCGGAGCACCACCTGTCCTCGGATACAGCCTTAACCAAGGAAAAGACTTCTACTAGAAATCTTGAATACAACGATGCATAACCTAACACATAAATAGAGCTAGTCATGCAGGAACAAGAAAAGAAATTGGAAGAGGCTAACTAAATGGAAAACAAGAAAGGAAATTGGGGAAAGAGGAGGCAGTAAATCCCGCCGCTAACAAGGTCGGTCCAACCTCCTGCTGGACCGGGCTCCTGCCCTAACCGGTTCATCCGGCTAATCAGAGCTCCACAACAGTGCCATAGATATGTTACCTTGACGGACATGAGTGGTCAACCGGAAGGAGAACTGACTAGACCTAAGCATTTTAATCAACTATTCCATCTGATTCTTAATAGTTCAGTGAGTCGGGAACGGTCCGAGTAGGATTGAACTGTTGTGGATTTTGGGGTCGTAGCAGGACCTTTAGCAGTGGAAGAATTTGTCGAAGTCTTATTTTTTGGTTTCTCGTGGAGCTTCCAAAATTTGTTACGGGTTAGGTGGAGTTTGTGAGAAAAATCACATGTGGAGTGATTTGCTCGCGAGGACTTGGCAGAGTATGGAATATTGTTGGAAAACAAGGCTGACGGCTAGGCTGAAGTAGTTGAGTTGTCAAGCAAGACCATTCTCCAGTTTTCCTCACGGTGGATTCGGCGAATGTTGCTCGGGTTGAAGGAAGAGGTTCATGGCCAAGTATACGACCGCAAACATCATCAAGATCCTTATTCAGGCCAGGCAGAAATAGGAGCACACAATCCTTTTCCAAAATTTTATGGAATAAGGAAAGGTCTGCTAGAGAGTCCCAAGTGTAATCATATTATAGGTCACATTCCATCCTAAAGCAACAAAAACGTTGTAGTACTAGGTCACCATCTTCGATCCATGTTTAGCCTTGTGAATGTTATTAGAAACTTCATAGAGTTGTCCAGAATTACATAAGTTCGAGTAGGTATCACGAACAACAGTCCAAATGACACTTGCAGATAGAAAAAACAAGAACGACCAATAGAGGTCTCCATGGAATTAATCAGCCATTACATAACCATGGAGTTTTTTGAATCCTGCGTTGCATATGGTAGGACAGTCTTCTGAGGTTCACGAATCATACCCGTGAGGTAGCCAAATTTACCCCGAACACTGATGAACAACAAAAAAAGCTTGAGACAATTGGAGAAAATTGGAGTTTTTAAGTTTATGGGTGGTAATCAGAAGATATTTAGTGTTTAGGCCCTCCGGCCTGCAGAGGGGTTAATGTAGATGTTGATCCTCTGGTGGACTTAAGAACAATGTCGGACAAAAGGTCGATAGTGAAGGAATCAGACATGATTCTGATGGAGTCAAAGGAAAGGTTTGGATGTAGAGACATGGAAGGTGTCGATTCCTCACTCGACTGTCAACAAGCAAGGCCCGCAGGAAAGGATTTCCAGACGGCAGGAAGGATATCCGATCAAGCAGGATGTAGATCCAGCTACAAGAAAAGAGTCTGGCAGTTCTGGAAGGAGGTCCGACAACTAGAGGTAGGGACCTGGATAGGGAAGGCCTACAAGGAAGATATTCGGTTGTAGTAAGTCCGACAATTTTGGATGGAGGTCGGCAGTTATAGATCAATAGGGGAAGTTCTGGCGGCAATTGGGTTGTAATCAAGCCGAGTCAAACCGAGTATATCACGGTTCAGACTTGATTTGGTATGATTATAAGTTGTTCATGTTCGGCTTGAGCCTTTATCGAACTTTATATATTATTCAAGCTTGACTTGTTTAAAATTTTCAATGTTTAAACTTGATTTGTTCATGACAAGTGAACAAGTATTTAAACGAGCTAATAAACGAGTTAAAATTCAAATAGTTATCTAAAATGATTTTATAAATCTGATAGCACCTATTAATTTATCTATTATTATTTACTGATTTGAACGAACATGGTCAAGTCTAAATTGAGCCGAGTTCGAGTTATTCATTGAGTGCATTGGTTCATTACAGCCCCAGCGACAAGAGATCTGCGGGGAAAGTTTCGGCTGCTAAAGGCCTGCAGGGAGAGCTTCTGGAGGTGAGGATATGACCTGACGGCTATGATAAGATGCCCGGGATCTGATAGCATGTAGGTTTTGAAAATTGAGCATGATACATTATTGATATGAAATGAGGGATATAAATACATCTTACGTGAATCCTAAAATAGGAAATGCATAACACATATATCTCCAACATTACAATTAATCAATTCTTAATAATTGCCCTGAGATAAAAGGAATGACATAAAATAGAAAATACATAAAATAAAATAAAACATGAAATAAAATAAATAAATTCTAATAATTTTTAACAGTAAGCCATCGCACCTTCCCACATGTAAGAATTGATGAATGATTTTAAGTTTAAAAAAATAATAGGCTTGTAAAACAAGAAAAATTTTGCAATATTCAACCATCAATCAATTCCAAAAATCATGCCCATTATTGCAAAAATCAAGCAGTCTTATTTTTTCTGAGATTTTTTCCTTCACTGGATAGCTAGAATTGTCGGTATGCCCTACAGTGTTTCCAGACCATTTACCTTACTCCTCTCCCTATTTTAATTTAATTTGCATTATGTTATGTCCATTTGGAGGAGGTTGAAAATATGTATTTAATACCTAGTAATTTATGCTTATTACTCCTCACTTGGCTCTTGCTGGATCCTCCTTAAGCCGCCTTGCTTGCCTAAAAAAAAGTATATTTTGGGTCCTTTATTAATTAAAAAAAAAAAAGAAAGAAAGAATTGAGATCATTCTCTTGTGTGTTTTTATGTGTTTCTTTATTTTTAACAATTTCCTATTCCCTTTCTTCTAGGACAAGATTGCCATAAGTCCCCACCCTAAAAAAATGAGAAAAATGTAAGCCATTTGAACAATTGCCCCTGCTCTTAAGCCATTTATGTGTGTGGCATGTATGTTTGCAACCAAGCAAGAGAAGTGAGGTGGCGAGTTGTTGTGGGTTTCAAATGATACTCAAAAGCTGGAGAAAGAAGAAAAAATAAAAATAGAAGGCCTATATGAAACTTTCATATCAAAAGATAAGTTGTATGAACCTTCTCTTAATATTTTTCTTAATTTAAAAGGAAAAAAAAGTGAGAAATTGATAGAGGATATTTAAAAATATAGAACTAACCCCCGTCAAACCTTACGATCGTAGATATAATTTATGCAAAGAGATATTAAGAGCTCCTTAGAGGGACTAAAATTAGAAAACATAAAAACATTATCTCATGCATGATTTTAGCTAGAACCATGTGGTATGGAAGGATCAACATGCCCGCTTCCCTTCAAGTGGCACCAACTTTCTCACAAATGTATTGCATTCATTTTCTTCACTCCATTTATCTCAATTCTTGTCTTCAGAGAAATCCAATTAGGCTTGGAAATTAATTGAATCTTGAGTTTCTAAGCTAACCAAAATCAAGTTCAAATTGGATACTAATTGGCCAGATCCAAATCTGGCATTCCTAGCTGGATGATATGCCACTGTGTGACTGAGTTTTACTGCCATTTTTCACAAATGTTCTGTCAAGAAACTAAGAGAATATTTCATTATTGCAGGTTAAAGAAGGAACTACTATCAACTGCCACACACTTGAAAGAAACATGTATGTCAGAAAAGTTGACCATACCTCTAGCCCTCCTGGAAAACAAAAGGAAAGAAGATCCTTGTACTTCAGTGGTAGAGGCTTGTCCGGAGGATATACAAATAGAACCTGAAAATCACAAAATTGAACTTATAAGAAAATAAATACCATTATTGCCTTCAAGACAATGATGTAAAAAGAAAATATTAAGCGTACAGAATAATCAAAACCAAATTTGTAAGAAGATAACTGAAAAATCATCTCTTTCAACAAAAAATAAAAAAGAAAACAAATATCAGCAACCTAATCCATTACTGAGAAAATTAAAAAAGAAAAAAAATATATATCCAATTCAACTCTTTATAAGGGTTACATGAATGATAAAGAACCTGTGGCTCAATATTGATATCAGCTTCAACTTTTTCTTCACCTTTCAGCGTAGTTTTTGATATCTTTGTCCCGTTAATCTTTCTTCCCAATGCCACCTTCTCAAGAGCCTTGAGATCGGCATTAGGATGTAGCCCTACAACAACCATGCTCTCAAATAGCCTTGTCGGTTCTTTGACAGATTTTTGATCCTGTCAGATGCAAACATTTTGCCAGTATATTAACCATCAGAAGTACAAATGCCAGCAGAAATTTTCAGCAAAATGAGATGTCGGAATATATCTGGTGATAAAGATTTCAGTGTACATATTTTTGTGTAGAAGTTAAAAAAAAAAAACAAACAAAAAGGAAAAATAAGAAATAGCATTTAGCAGAAAAACAATAATTCTTCTAGTGATACACAATTCTATATTATCTTCCCACCATATTTCATCATAAACCTCAAATTGCCTTTAGCAAGCAAAATAGGCATCCATATGAATAAGCATATCAACCCTTCAAACAGTGCCTTAAGTATCAGCATTAAACATCTCTTAGTTCAAGCTAACAAATATAGAGCCAACATAAGTACAACAATGTAAACAAGGTAATACTTGGCAATCAATCATAGTATTTAGGGTCCACATGCCCACTTCCCAGTTTATCTTTCTTCTTTGCCAAAGGGGAAGGGTAAGTAACAACAGTCACCTTTGACAGGGAGGTTGGGGAAGCCACTTCCATGCCGCTCCCTGATCCCGAGAGAATATAGTTGTGTAAAATTTATATAAGTTTGACTCCGCTATGTAACGGTGCCAAAGCTTGATGCAATATTTATAATTAAGAAATTTAAGCAATTGATATTCTGAATCTACGCAAGTATATGTATCGTTATCAAGTAAAAAACAACTTTCAATTTAAGCTCCAAATATCAATTCCACGGAGAACTTTTAAATTTCAAGTGATAAATTTACTAGGAAATTCACAGAAAGTAAAACAAAATTACTGTCACTAATTTCGAATGCTGAGATATTATCAAAACTAAATTATTTAACTATTAGTAAAACTAAAATGCAAAGTTTAAACAGTAACTATCAAACTACTAAATTATATTTATGTCATGAAGATTTCTTATGTGAAAAACATTTTTCTCACTGCAATGAGATTTTGGTAAAATGATATGAGATAAATGGTTTTAATATGCATTGTGTCAAATAGAAGCAGTTTTAATTCTCTACCCTAATACAGTGTTATAGAAAATCATTAGCTAATCTCAGGTTTAGTAACTAAATCCATGACTAGGCTAAGAGGATACCAACTCCCACTCCAGAGCTCACTTCCCTTAACCTGAAGGCTAACTCTCGCTTTAGTTTTTAAACACTAAGACCAAATTGGGAGTTTTGGTCTGTCACCCTAAATCTTCAATTCTACACCCAACAACGTATATTTTTCTATTTATTTGCACTTAATGCCATGAACGAAATACTCCTTTATGGAATCAAATGTGATCATCACTCTGTTATAGAACTCATACTCCATTTCTCAGATAATATGTTTTACAACACATTTTAACAATTCAATTAGCCAGATCAAAAAGTAAATTAAGTTCGAAGTTGAAAAATCATCATAATTTATTTTATATTTTAATATTGACACATCCATATTATCTCTTCATTTCAACATATCTCAGAGTAGGGATAAAGATAAAGAAAACTACTCAGACTTCATGAGGAAGATACGACAAAACACAAATTTTATATATAGAAGAAAGTTCATCCAACACTAATAAACAAACAATACTTATCTGAAACTCTTTCTCAAAGAAAATCCCTTGTAACCTCTCCTAAAAAATGTAGGAAGAAGAAATCTCTCACTTTTCTCATTCTCCAACACTCTCAGAGGAGTTCACACTTAATCTCACCACAAAAACTCTAAACTCTTAAAGAAAAATCACTAATAAACTCCTTAGTGGTGGTGGAATGAAGATGAAAAAAGTGTATGGAGGCGAGGTGTGGTGAAAATGAACAAGAAGGAATGAAGAGAAGCGCCTTTTCTGATCAATTTCGGCCCCAAAGAGAGCCTAGAGTCGGTTCTCCAATAGGTGCATCCAAAAACTCTTTAAAAAGCGTCCAAAATTGTCGAATCTTCTAAAAACGGGGTCTGAACCGACATTGGCGTCGTCGGCGCCAATGGTTCGTATTTAATTTCAATGCTCTCTGTCAAACGACGTCTTCAATGCTGCTTCTGACGCCGAGTAAAATCCATCAGCTGTTCTGTAAGTCTGCGCCGTCGGCACTGCTTTTAGCGCCGTCGGCGCTGCTTCTAGCGCCATCAACGTTGAGTATTTCTTCAAAAACGTCGTTTTGACTACAAATTCCATTTTTTTGCTTCCTTTTTTGCTTCAAGTCCTAAAAATCAATAACCTGCAATAAAACATCAAAATATTTTCCATTAAAGCATAATATCACAAAAAATGTGTATAAAATATAGGTCTAAAAATGCATATATTTTTGGTGTATCAAATTCCCCCAAAATTAAAGTAACTCCTCTACTACATAAAAAAATATGACTTATGGTAAAGAATTTAACTTCTAGATATCCATATTTTAGTCTACTAAACACAATAGCATGACTTAAAAAAAATTTAAAACAACTCCAGTTAATATTAAAGGTATAAGAATATTCAACAGTCAAGTCCAAGATTTCTGATTCTATATTCTTTTCAAAAAAAATTACAAATTCTTATATTAAAGTCACTTAGAATATCCATATAAAAAAGAATTTCATAAAATTTTAATAATAAATAAATAATACTCAAATAAATGTTTAGAAAATGTAGTCAAGTCTTCTTCCTTAAGTTGATTCAGGTGAACCCAATTTTTAATTAGGAATCTCCTCAAGCTTCTCCTCGTCTCTCTTTTTTTTTCTTTTTTATTATTTTCAGGATCATTTTCAATCATTTTTCTTTTCTTTTATTTTTCTTTTCTTTTTTATATGTGAGGATTACTATATCTGGATAGCCTTGAATGATTTTGAAATTCACTATCCTCTTCTTAAAGTTAAAAAACTTTTCACATTCCTTCACTTAACAAATTTCCGGAAGCTTAAGGATTTCATAAAGTTTAATCTTTTCTTTTCACATGAATCTCTAAGATTTTTAATACTTCAAAAATACAAATTTCTTTACTTAAAATAGAAAAGCATAGTCTTGTTCTCTTATACCAAATATTTTAATCTCTAAAATTAACCCTGAATTATTAAAAAAATTTTACTTAAGCTTACTATATATTTATAAACATAAATATAGTTATCTATAGTTAACCTCTAATACCAAGTGTCATGTTAAATTTAAAATTTTTGAAAATATAGCTAAGTGAGGACAAATAAAATTAAGTTTCATTCTTTTAAAAAGGAATTTTCTTCCCCCCAAACTTAAATTTTTAAAAGATTTAGCATGAAGAACTCAAAAAATAAAGAGTGAAAGAAAACACTAAATACATAAAGAAAAGACTTACCTGTTGAAGATTCTGATTTTTGAAACTTAACTCTGAAATATTGTAGGTTTGTAAAATGTTTAAATTATTAACCAATCAGGTAAAGTATAGTGTGGATATTTTCCAAGAAGATCTTTAAATCTTTCTCAGGCTTCATATATCGATTACCCTTCAAACTGACAAAAAGATGTAATATCATTTCAAAACTTAGCAGTTTTCGAGGGTAGAAAATTTTTAACCAAGAATTTTTGTAATAGCTCTTCCCAAATAGATCCATGTGCTAATGAATATAACCAAGCTTTCGCTTTATCCATTAATGAAAAAGTAAAAAAAGTTTAAGTCTAACAGCATCATTAGACACTCCGTAATATTTAAAAGTAGCACAAATTTTAAGAAAAATAACAAGATGTAGGTTAAGATTTTCAGTAAGTGTTCCTCCAAACTGATTATTTATACCATTTGGATAATAGTAGGTTTAAGCTCAAATGAATTAGCAACAGCATCAAGATTTTGAATAATCAAGTGAAGTTCATCTGTTGTCAGATTAGCATAATCTTTTAAAGGTATTTATCGATTTTCATTTATTTGATTATCTAAGTTATTAGTCATTTCGTTTAAATTTTTTATTTCTTTTTGTTATTTTCAAATTTTTCTTATAGTACGTTTTAATTCTGAATCGTAAGGTACTAAACCTTCAGATCAAGTATTTCGTATAAACAATTATAATAAGCAAAGAAAAATTTCTTAAAAATTCTCTTAAATATATAATTATTTATTTTTTATTTTTTATTTTGATATTTTGTATTTTGTATATTTTTATCTCTAAATTTCCTACTTTACCAAGTCTATTTAACTTATCGTTACCTTCCCCGGCAACGGCGCCAAAAACTTAATCTCGAGATAATATAGTTATGTAAAGTTTATATGTTTGACTCCATTATGTAACGGTGCCAAAAGCTTGATGCAATATATATGATTAATAAATTTAAACAATTAATGTTGTGATTCTACGCAAGTATACGTATTGTTATCAAGTAATAAAGGATTTTCTATTTAAGCCCTGAATATCGATCCCACGGGAAGGTTTAAATTTGAAGTGATAAATTTACTAGAAAATTCACAGAAAATAAAACGAAATTACTGTCACTAATTTCGAATGCTGAGATATTATCAAAACTAAATTATTTAACTATTAGCAAAACTAAAGTGCGAAGTTTAAACAGTAACTATCAAACTACTAAACTATATTTATGTGATGAAGATTTCTTATGTGAGAAAACATATTTTTCCACTACAATGAGATTTTGGTAATATGAGATAAGATGAATGGTTTTAATATGTATTGTGCAAAATAGGAGCAGTTTTAATTCTTTACCCTGATACAGTGTTATAGAAAATCATTGGTTAATCCCAGGTTTAGTCCCCAAATCCGTGGCTAAGCTAGGAGAATAATGGCTCCCACTCCACAGCTCCCACTTCCCTTCACCTGAAGGCTAACTCTCGCTTTAATCTTTAAACACTAAGACCGAATTGGGGGTTTTAGTCTGTCATCATAAAATCTCCAATTCTACACCCAACAACGTATATTTCCTTATTTATTTGCAATTAATTCCATGAACGAAATACTCCTTCATGGAATCAAATGTGATCCTCACTCTGTTGTAGAACTCATACTTCATTTCTCGGATCATATGTTTCACAACATATTTTAACAATTCAATTGGTCAGATCGAAAAGTAAATTAAGTTCAGAGTTGAAAAATCATCACAATTTATTTTATATTTTAATATTGGCATATTCGTATTATCTCTTCATTTTACTATATCTTAGAGTAGGGAGAAAGATAAAGGAAACTACTCAGACTTCATGAGAAAGATACAACAAAGCACAAATTTCATATATAAAACAAAGTTCATACAACACTAATAAACAAACAACACTTATCTGAAACTCTTTCTCAAAGCAAATCCCTTGTAATCTCTCCTAGGAAATATAGGAAGAAGAAATCTCTCACTTTTCTCCTTCTCCAACACTCTCAGAGAAGAATTCATACTTAATCTCACCACAAAAACTCTAAACTCTTAAAGAAAAACCACTAATAGACTCATGAATGGTGGTGAAATAAAGATAGAAAAAGTGTATGAAGACGAGGTGTGGAGAAAATAGATAAGGAGGAATGAAGAGGAGTGCCTTTTCTGATCAATTTCGACCTCAAATAGAGCCTAGAGTCGGTTCTCCAATAGGTGCAGTCAAAAACTCTTTAAAAAGCATATAAATTCGTCGAATCTTTTAGAAACGGGGTCTGAACCAACATTATGGTGTCGTCGGCACCAGTGGTCCGTATTTAATTTCTATGCTCTCTGTCAAACGGCGTTGTCGGCGCTGCTTCTGGCGTCGTCGGCGCTGCTTCTGGCGTCGTCGGTGCTGAGTAAAATCCATCAGCCGTTCTGTAAGTCTGCGTCGTTGGCGCTGAGTATTTCTTCAAAAACGTCATTTTGACTTTAAATTCCATCATTTTTGCTTCTTTTTTGCTGCAAATCCTAAAAAGCAACAAACTGCAAGAAAACATCAAAATACCTTCTATTAAAGCATAATATCACCAAAAATGAGTATAAAATATGGTTCTAAAAATGCATATATTTTTGGTGTATCACTCTCCTCCTATTGGGATTCCTCTTGGTTGCCTCCTTTTAAAATCAATTGCTCATCCTCTTGCAGCCATGTGCTGCTCCCCTTCTATTGGGATTCCTCTTAGTGCCTCTTTTTGGAATCATTTGCTCTTTTTCTTGCAGCCATGTCCCCTTAACAATACTATTCAACTTCGCTTGAACCAAGCGAATGAACTCCTTGCTTTTTGCCTCCTGTTTCTGGTGAATGAGAACCTCATCACTAATCTCAAAAACATCCAACAGAAGTCTTAGGGCCTATTTCGAGGCCGGGGTATGTGAGAATTTCACAATAAACAATGCAATGAACTACACCAATAGAGTGTAAGAGTCTATTATGACAACCCCTTTAACAGCTATCCCTATTTCCTTTGTCATCAACGCTTTGGTTTTCATGCTCAATGCCTACATCACTACACATTTGCAAGAGCCCACACCATTTCCATCACCTTTTCTTCAGCCCATACAACCTAATTGCCAATAAATATTCTACCTTCAAAATGAATCTTTTGATTTTAATTAGTTGAGACTTTAACTCTTTTGTGACTACAAAAGACTTGAGAGTATAGATTTCCGAGAGCTAGTATTACTTCTTCACCATTTTGAACAAATAAAGCTCCTCTCCTCTCTAAGATGAAATTGGCCAAAAAGCTCAACCCACTTAAAGCTTTTGTATACTCTTCTTTCCCTAGCACCTTTAGTTTCCTTTCTCAAAAAATTTTGTAGGACAAACTTCAGCAGAACTATCAATAGAGTGACCCAATTTAAAGTCTAACCCTCTCCATTCTTCTCTACTTTCTAAATTTGGGGGAACATAGGTCACATCAATTTCATACACACCTGAGAATCACTTCCATATTCGCAGATAGAAATAGTTTTATATTTAAATGTTTTTTATTATCCTTTTAACACTGATTTTATAAATAAGAATCCATGATGAACATTTAAATTATTATTGAAAATCAATGAATGAAATTATTTGCTGCCAATTGAGTACTATCTAGATTATATTTGTTATTGTGAGAATCATTTTAAGTTGTGTGTACAGATTTTCCTCTTCCCCATCCAATGACATTTCTATAATAATTATTATTGAGTGTTAATTCAAGTGTTAACTCCTTTTTGCACAACCATTTTGCATTTAGTTTACTTATGTTAAGCATCATTTACCCTTCTTTACACACCGGAACAACCAAAATGTATATTTTATTTACTTAAAATCATTTATTATTTTTTTCCTTTAAATTTTACCATGCATCCATCTTAACATTTTCATCTTTGACACACTCAACTTTGGCATGTAAACTACATAAGTTTTAATTCACCCTATAGCTTAATAAATCATTTGTTAAAACAACACTCGTTCTAACATTTTGATAAAACAAAATGATCACACTTGACTTCAATTTAGTTATTCATCACCATCACCAATGTCACACTATATATAAGATGACATTATGAATTAAATTTATCCATTTTTTTATTTCTTTGATGTATTTGTGTCATTTCTTCTTTTTGACTCATGCGATATTATATAATATGTGTTAGAGCTATTAGGTAACAAGATCATAATATTCCTATAAATAGTAAATATGCCCCCATTTAGACATCTTAATTGATGAGTGCTATTTTTCTCATACTATGGGATTTTTGCCCAATATCAAGAAAGGGAATTGAGTTGTGTGATGTTTCCTCTTACTCTAAAAGTGCCGTAATAAATTTAATTCTCCTGTTCTTTAGTAAAATCTTTTTTACCAACTCCTTTTCACATCTAGCCGGCTGTTACAATTCTTTCGTTTCAAAATATGTTGTAGAATTGTATCTACAACAAGCAACAATGCTATCCATTTCCAAAATCAAGACATTCATGGAAGCAATCATAAAACTTTTCAATAATAGTTGGTCACTAATTGCCACAACGGGCCTCCTATAGCCCAAGTTTCTTATTTGCTACAAACTGGAGCATCATTTATTTAATTATAAAAAACAAACATAATCTAGACAAGATAAATAAAAAGAAATTAAAAAATATGAAAAATAATAATGACACTGTTATAGGATTCATAAAAGATGTTGTAAGATAGAATTTAGTAGGCTGAAGTTGTAAAATGAAAGAGGAAGAGGATATGTGAAATCGACGAGTTCGAAAAGAGATTGAAGTCATACGGCTACTAACCAATCTGAAAAATGTGGATCAAACAATGAAATGAAGAAGTAAGGACGTCAAGGTGGATCCACCACATGTTCTCTTCAAGATAGAGATTCACCACTCGAAGAAAAAAACTCTACAGCTCTCCAAAAAAGAGAAAATAAATGAAAAATGACTCCTAATAACATAAACAAAAAACAAAAGTATTTAAAACAAAAATTAACAGCATGTACATAGTTCCCGACAAAAATAACCCTAATCATATTTCATGTAATAAAAAGAGGCACATAAGTCTGGCAGCAGAAAACAAGCAAGAAAGTCCTGTACAAACCTCCACAGGCCAAAATCTCATCCCAATTCTCATCCCCCATACGCGAGCAAATCACTAGAATCTGCTCCGCATAAGAAAATATACCAAATTATTTATATATTTAAATCACCTGTTAAATGTCTTTTTTTCATTTAACTAGCACCAAAAAATAGGCAACAAGATAATTTAGCAGATAAATTAGTGCCCAAAGTGACAAGTCACTACATTTCTATTCCATAAGACCTATTTGCACCTCCCAAAAGCTTCATCACTACTTTGCAAAAAAGTTACTCTACAAACATCAGTCCAAAACACACTAATCTACAAAAGAATTATATCTTTCTCTTCAACAAAAATTCAAACATTATAGAACTCTAATGGTCCTTTCCACTGAAATTGTCTTATATGAGCTTTTAAAATTCTATCTCCTTCTATGAATTTTTTACAGCCCTTTCCCCTGCTAGCATTATCAAAAGCGAACCATTCCATGTGCTTTTTTGTCTTTGAAACCAGATAAGAGACTCCATCAGCCATAATTACTATCCTTATAATAAAAATTCACTCAAATAATTTTGGGAGATTTGCAAACATACCACACAATTCTTAAGTATTTACATATCTAACACCTAAGCTTCAATATTTATTTATATAAAACTTTAGTATCTTAATCACATCAAAACATATAAATTAAAAAGTGTATTTTAATATAGAAAAGTAAATGTTAGTTGTAATTTTGATGTGATTAAAAGATTTATGTGCTACAAATCAAGGTGCCTAAGAATTGTGTGGTAAGTACGTAAATCCTCCAATATCTTTATAAGACAAGCTAACTTAATATTATTCTTATAAGCTTTACAAAGGTAAATTTACTTTCTAATTAAATAAAAATTAGCAATCGTTACGGTTACTACACAGTTGCTTCATGCATACTATGACAGGGCTTTCAAAGTGTTACAATATCTAAACTAGCACATATATTAACTTATTCGTAGTAGGAATGTTCAAAAATTATTATTATAATACTTTATTACTACTAAGGATACCATCCTTTATTGTTATCATCTCTTGCTTATATATAAGCAGATATTTGTTTATACCAATATAACAATTCAGTAAAGATAAATCTATTTCCATTTCCCTCCATTCTAACATGGTATTAGTATGACTCTACAGGCGCCACCCAACCACCTCTAAATTCTAATGCATATTTAGCATAAATCTACTCATCTGTCTTCATCCATCACAGATTAACCTCCTCTCAAAGCATTAATCTCCATTGCTAAACACTGGCACATTTAGCCTCATCTATTTCCTGCAAATCTATACACCCTTGTGATCTCTTATGTTCTACAACAATGACTACATTGGTGCCTTTTGTCCTTAGCAGCATTAATGGTCTATATTAATACTCTCCGTCGACATTATTGACTATCTCTAGCATTACTCTTTGTCAACAATATTATTGATATCTCTGTCCAAGGAACTTAACTGTGTCTTTTCTAACATGGATCTCATTGCAAATGCTTTGTATCTAAATCACACTACTATCTATTGAATAAATCTATCGCACTCCTCTTGTGACGCTCATAATCTCTACATAAGAAAAGAGGCATTTACAAACAAACCACTCAATTCCTATGAGTTTACATAACTAGAACCTAAACTTTACTTTTTTACTTTATATCACTCAAATCTTCATGTAAAATTAAAAATACCACCATTTAACTTTTAAAATGTGAAATGCATTTTTTCGTGCATAGATAAGAAGGCATGTATGTAAAAATTAAACTTTAGGTGTTAAATATGTAAGTACCTTAGAATTCAGTGTGTAAATATTCCCCAAAAAAAAATAGACTATTTTATCTCTACTCATTATTATTTTTAAACTCAAGTTGATATTTCATATATGGACTAAAGTTTGCAAAGGAGTTGACGCAAGAGCTCGCGCCTCCCGCCTCCTGCCTCTTCTCTCCCGGGATCCCACGATCGTTGGATCAAAGCACGACATAATCCCTTCCCACCACAGTCCCAGTAGCGGGATTTTCACAAACATGGATGTCGTCTGATTGCTAGATTTTGTAATCTCACAGAATCGTCACCACCGTAATTGCGGGATGGATAACCGCCTAATCTCCAATCCTATTTGCAACTTTAGCAATAATTTTTGTTCTTTCTAGTTTATTTCTTATTTCTTTATTTCTAATTAGAGTTATTTTCTACTAGGAAGCTATTTATGTGTTGTTTTTTGTTTTTTAAAAATTTTAACTTTGTTTTGTGTATATTAGGGATTATAATATATGTTTTTTGCCGAAAGAGTATTGTATCCTCTTCTTTTTGTAAGTGGTGTGTCTATAGCTTATCCATAAACTGGTGGTGGAACCCCCTAGATGGTTTTCCATTAAACCCATTGTTTTTAAGCAAGACAGCCATCAAATTGCTTCGATTTGCTATCCAACAGCAAATTTTGTCATTTACTCTTTAATTCCTCATCCTATAACCCTCCTAACACATTTTCTAACCATCCCGCATAGATTATTTTCCCTAATTCGGTGTCAAGAATATTACCATATCAAACTTATAAAATGTGCTTGCTTATTTATAATAAGAAAATATTTTATTTCATATTATAATATTCTCTTGTTATTAAGGATATTCTCATTTATTCTATTTTCATCTATTATTCTCATCTCTTGCCTATATATAGGGTATATGCATATATGTGTGCATGTACTAGCATGACAATTTAGTAAAATATATTCTTCTTAATTCCATCCTTTTTAGCACAGGTTATCTGAAGCAATGTGAAAATAGAAGCTTAAAGATCTATCCAAATGAAATATAATCTTCCATCAACAATAAGATCACCCTACAAACTTCAAATCAAGAATAACTAATTAAGTACATTTCCTAATTAAAATCAAAAAGTATGGTTGAAGGGTATTGATTACAATGTCTAGATAAATGCATAGCACTCATCTTATCACCAAATCTATGGAGGCCTGATTTCTAATGGAAAATCAAAGAGGGTGAATATATGAGAACTTTAAAATCATAATTTGATGTAAACATTAATGTAATCTGGAAAGAAAGAAAAAAGAAATGAAGAAAGAATTAAGAATTGAAAGAAAAAAAAGAATGCCTCAATGACAAGCCATGAGAAAAAGGTCTCCAAAAGAAAGAATTAAAGAGAGGAAATAAAAATAAGAAAGCATCAATGAAAAGGCCATGATACCAAGGTCTGCAACTGAAATCTCGCCCATTGGCGCTTCTGGGTGGTAAGAATTTCTGGATTATATGCTCCCTTCTTCGCTTGAGGGGGAGGTGAAAAACCTTTCAGCACTTTAGCAACATGACGTTGTAGTTTCTGAAGTTGGCTGTTGCTATTCTCATCTTTAGAAGAATATATAACAGATGGACGTGGGGAACGAACATTTGAAGCTGAAGCTGAAGAGGTTAAAGGATTCACAAATTCTTCAGTTGTATGGAGGAAAAAAGAAGCACCCCATCTAAGACTTCCAGAGTCTTCACTCTTCTCCATGCTCATCTATACAAAAACAAGAAAAAAAATTAAGAAAAATAAATTTCATAAAGTTAAGGGTGATAAGTAATAAAGTATAAGTATTAGGACAATGAGCCAACGGCACTTACCAATCACAAGCAAAATTTGCTAAAAATTACAAAATAAATAGACCAAATTTAACCATTTTTTTGCATCTAATCTGATTAAACGTAAGTGTAACCATAAAAAATGGAAGCCCAAAGAAAAATACCCCACAACTGGGAGAATTGAAAATCTCCTTCCAGTTTAATCTACATCTAAATTTTAAGGTTCAATTTTTATAAATTGATCATCAAGGCATGTTTAAGACATACAAATTGAAGAAGTAAATGTATCATTTCCATTAACATGCAGAATATTAAAATAGAAGAAGAAATGAATAACAAAAAAAATCATGAATTGCCTCAGTCACTGGCATCATACTCATACATTTCTGCCGATAGCAATGATAGTGAGACTAAAAGAATGGCGGTACCTATCATCATGCTCGGGTTCAGGGGTAATACTTTACTACAAAACAAGGATCTTATGAATGAAATTTTCTTATGATTTTCTTATAGAAATTTTAGAAATTCTCAAATAATTATACAAGTAATTTAACCAATGAGCTTAGAAGAATAAAGAATATCTTCATCTCTCTTGGGATCGTATGAACCAAAACTAATATTTCATAGCATTAGATTTCATTTATCAAGTCTTCACAAGACTGCTACAACAACAACAAGTCTTTATCCACTAAGTGGGGTCGGCTACATGAATCTTTTTTCTCCACTGTGTCCTATTGAGTATCATATTTTCATTTAATCCTAATAAATTAAGACCATTTTTATATAATATGCCCAAATCTTTATAAGTCTGCCTCTACCTTTCTTAACGTAAGTCAAACCCGAAACATCTACTCTCCTAATAGGGTCATCATAAGACCGCTATAAGAAAAGAAATAAAATTTACCCATCCAATCAGCGGTGTGTTGAATGTCATAGAAAAGCATATTTATCCTTGGAACTAATACAAGCCTTCACTTTCTATTTATGCTACCTTAATTACAGTTAAGTACAAAAAAAAAAAAAAAAAGCGCCAACGTGGAAGTCCAATTGTGCAGCTTTTCAATTTGCTTGGGCTTCATTTTGGTTAGTCGCATTAGAAATGCACTTTAAACTAATATAAAGTGTGGCCAATAAGTTTTTAAGGGAAAATTAAAATGAAGTTTATTTCACCATCTTTACTTCAAAACAATCACCAAAAAGTTGTTTTGCAAGTGGAAACTTCATTTTTACAATGTTCACAACAACTTTTCAGCAAACCAAGCAGCCCCTGAATACAATTCCAGTCCTCTAAGAAGGATTAATATAAGTAGCTTGTCCTTTCAGTTTCCATGAGTGGATTTAAGCTCGCAGGCTAAATACACTAGTGGGGACTACTCTAAGAGATTCATTTCAAATACATCAATAAATTCATTGTGAGAGTGTTTATAACAGATCTTCAGCGATCTGTCACAGGGCTTGGGCTAGCCCTATTCAGCAGTGCACATTAGTCCAATTTTCTAGCCCAAAATAAGTCAAGCTTAGCACAATCCAAACAACAAATTCATGAGTAGCTTTCATTGAATCCACTCATACAAACTAATCAAATCCAATCAAGCTAAATATTTTTTTCCAACAAACAATTTCATCAACTCAAAGAGACACAAGTGCTAGATCAAATCAAACAAAAGCTTCAAAAAAGCCAAAAAAAAACTACCTTTGACTAATCTAACAAAGAAAGGACATCGGATTCCCGTAAAAAGACCTCAGAAATCCATCAAGGTTAAACTTTAAATCTCTTCGACCATTATCATAGCAATCAAAAATAGGATAACGAAAGGAAAAGAGAAGAAGACCAAAACCTTCCCCATACCGTTTACAAACAAAAAACGAAGATTGATCTCCGAGACCGTTTTCAGTAAACCGGCACTTGCTGCAGCTAAGGTGGATAACCAATTAGAGAAAAAGGGATGGAGAAGGCATCCACCATTGAATCTATAGAAAAAAGGTTAGCAATAGCATGGCAAAGCGGTGACCTTACCTCCATATTGCTAAAAACGACAAACACGTAAATCCCCCCGCGTCTTATAAAATAATTGCCAGATCATTGTGAATGCTTCCAACGATATTACATTGGTAAAAGCTTAGGGCAAAAACAGATGGATTAACTCTTTGTGATAATTGGAGAGAGTAGTACAAAATTACTTCAGTGAAACTATTCTTACCAGTAGGTGGCGGATTAAAGTTGCAGCGCGAGTGGAAGACCGGTAAAGGTAGGGAAATGATAGCAGCTCGTGGGCGTCAAACGCGGAGCAGAACTGAAAGACTACGGGACTTCAAGCCCGCAAATTTACTTGGCTCCGAAGGCGCGCATATGCACGGAAGTTGTACGTGCGTACTCCACTTATACTTTTATGTGCTAGGTGAGTCTTTATTTTGAGATTATTGAAGTGGGATCGTATTAAAAGTTATTTTAGAAGTATTTTAGAGTTATTTTAGATTATTGAAAAAAAATTCATATATTACACTTCAATAATCTTGAAATAACATCGCAGAGATTATTTCGTAGTTATTGAAGTGTAATATAGGGTTTCTCTTCAATAACACCGAAATAACCTCCACGGTTCGGGATTATTGAAGTGGAATATATGAAAATAATCTCAAAATAATATCCGCGATGTTATTTCGAGTTTATTGAAGTGAAATATATAGGTTTCTTTTCAATTACCCTGAAATAACATCTGCGGTTCCACTTCAATAACCAAAAAATAATCTTTGTGATGTAACACGCGTGACAGCATATTATTAGCACGTAGAACTACATCCGGAGTCCAGACAAAATTTTTTTCCCATATGCACACAGTGTTATCAATATCTTAATTTTCTTATTCAAGATATAGAAATTTATTATTTATATGGGTCATTTACATGCATCCCACGAAATTCTTAGTGTTTACTTATCTAACAATTAAATTTTACTTTTTATATTTATACCACCCAATCTTTCATATCAACTCAAGAATATTATCATTTTAATTTTGAAAATACGAAATACACATTTCATGCATAGAGAATGTGACAAATATGTTTAGACAATAGATATGTAACTAGATAAGATTGAGAGTTTATGCATGTAAATCTTCCTATATTTATTTATAACACCTCAAACTTATTAATAGATCAGTAATAATCATAATCTTCCATCCTCAACCCTTTTCTCTTTATCTAGTCCACACATCTCCCAATCTCATACATACTCTTCTCTCTAAGAGTATTTCTCCAATAGTCACAACATGGAACCCCCAAAGGGTGAGAATGCTTCCCACACAAAATCTTTTTAAATTGCAGGTGCAATGTGGAACTGAATACTTCTTAATTGGGAAATCAATATGATTCCAACCTCCCAACTCTTACTTTTGTTTGTCATTGATGTCTTCAATGGTAAATTCTCTTGAATTATTTTTATATTGAGTAAAGAGTCAAAATAGTCTCCGACTATTTTTATTGTCGTTTTAGTACCACAATTTATAAAACTGTCGAAATAGTCTCCAGACTTTTTAAATTAGGGCTAAAATTTCCCCCATGAAAGACTATTAGAACTCAAATTTAAAATAGTATGAGAATATTTTGGCACTTCTATAAGCTATGGGATTAAAACGACAGTATATAAATATTAGACTTTTTTTTTATTAAAAATTGAGCAACATTTGTTCATGTAAACTTCTCTAAGTTTGTAGTTTATGATAGTTTTATTTTGATTAGTCGCTGCTAGGGCCGAGAATCTAGCTCAAATTTTGTTAATCGCTCGAAAAATATTTCAAATTTAAGCTCGAATCGAAAAATATGAGTCGAGGCACAAGCTAAAGCATTGAATGGGATGGATCAGATTGACATTTGTATTATTAATTACCCATTTAATACAATGAGATGATGGATACATGAACTGTGGATGATTTACAAATGTCGTTAACCAATGATAAATTTAAAATATGATATTCTAGGCACCCGACCCTAACCGTGACCCTAGCCCATTCCATCATCTTCAAAAATCTTTAGCCCAAGCCCCTTAAGTGAAGAATCAAACCTTCTGTAGCCTCAGTCATGAGTTCAGTGATGACTAGTGATACTGGTTTCATTGGTCATTGGCTCATTACTTGATCTCCTGCTCTCACTCCGATTTCACCTTATCTTTTTCTCTAATTAGTATTAAGTTTCTTACATCATTTTCTTACTCTCGTATTTTTTATCTCATAGCCTCATTGGTTGGATCTCTAATTTATTTTGGTGAATATTTAAATGTTTTCATAGATTTACTATAATGTTATTTTTATAATAGTATAGTTTTGCTAAGTAATGACGTAAATTTTGAGATCCTTAGTTATTTCTCTGAGAAAAATACTAGTTTTATAGATCAAATTTTGAGGTATTGGTATTTCATTGGACTAGTAGTCATCAAGTTAGTCACGTCGGTCTATTATGAGGATAAATGGGTCTTTTATTTTATTTTTTTATTATTTTATATTTTATGCTTTTTTATTTTCTATTTTGTATTATTTTAGATTTCTTGATTGCTTGGTGAGTTGTTGGTTAGGGCTGTCAAAACGGCTCGTTGTTCGTGAATAGCTCGTGTTCGGCTCGTTAAGAAACTCGTGTTTGGCTCGTTCGCCAAGTTAATGAGCTGAACACGAACAACACAAAAAAAATATTTTTTCGTTCGTGTTCGGCTCGTTTTGGCTCGAAATACTACTAATCAATTATATATATATTTTTTATGAGTAGTATTTTTTAAAAAAATTAATTGACTACAAAACTACAAAGATTTATAATCAATTAAAAGTATTAATAAAGAACATAGAATAAAAATTATTAAATTAGATTCAAATGATGTTTTTAATCTTGTCTCAATCCTTAACATCTTATGAATACGCGATTTGGGTTGTCAAAATGACTCTTTGTTCGTGAACGGCTCTTGTTCGACTCGCTAAGCAAATGAGCCGACACAAACACACTTTTTGAGCTCGAAATATAAACGAGCCGAACACCAGCTTGGTCTGGGCTCGCTCGTGTTCGACTCGTTTACACCCCTATTGTTGGTGCATCTAGTGACTGACGTTTATGTATTTGTTATCTTGTTAGGAGGTTGGGCCTTGGTACTTGGCCTTGTGTGCCTTGTGTGTTATTAGGCAGTTGCTAACAGTGTTAGCTTGAATTTTGGATGCTGGAAATTTAGATTTTGGAGTTAGCATAATGGCATTTTGACTTTTTGGCATTAATGCATGTTTTCTTGTATGTTTTTTATTATCTTTTTCTATTTCTTAGATCCTCTAAAGTATGTTTCAAAGTTTTTCAATTGATCAATAAGATAATAACACACATTTAAATTCATGCTTTCAAAGCATACAAAATTTTCATATAACTTTGGACGGAGTTCACTGTATCAGTTTGAGAAATTTTTGAACTCGAATTTAAGGAGTTTAATAATTGATTGGTCATTTATATAAATTGGAGACCTTGTACTAGTTGGGGTGTTTTGTACTTGTGTTGTGTCATTATTAAGCTAAATGAGTTATTGTTTGTACTAGGTTATTATGTGGATTAGTAGGTGTTTTTTGTTTTATATGTTTTAATTTTCTATTTTTTGTTATGTGTTTTTTATATTCTATTTTCTTGCATGTTGAGTCAAGCGGTGAGCCAGATTGATTGGTGACTTTTGATTTGGCTTGAGCTAATAATGTTTGTTTAAATTTTTGTTTAACTGTTGGTGATGGTTGGTTTTATTTAGGTTCTTTGGTTGATAGTGTTAGCTAGTTGGTTTTTTATGGTTTGTGATTATTAGATGGTTGGTTTTCTCTAGGGTTTTATAGCTGATGATATTGGTTAATTGTTTTTTTTGTTTATGATTCTTGGTCGGATGGTTTTCTTAGGGGTTTTATAGTTGATAGTGTTGGTAGGTTGGTTTTTTTTTTGTTTCTAACTCTTAGCCGGTTGGTTTTCTAGGGTTCTCTGTCTGATATTGTTGGTTAGTTAGCTTTTTCTACTTTTAAAATTTTGATTCTTACTTGTTTGGTTTTCTCTAGGGTTCTTGATCCACCTCAAAATAAACTATTTTTAGAGCATGTTTTATAAGTTTTTTATGTACATTTTTTATGATATTGCACTTTAAAGGAATGTATTTTACATCTTTTTTGTTTCAGGTACATGGAATGGACACTTAGAGAAAATGAGAAAAAAAATAAAGCAAAAAAGATGATTTTTGTGTGCGCTATAGCGCCACCTCTTGGCGTCATAGCGCCACAGAAGGGCGAGAAGGGTGTTGCAACACCCCAGACTACCATTATAGCGGCAGTAACTACCTTTCTAGAAGATACATCGAGTTTGGCCAAATTTTGGAGGGGTGTTTGAAGAAACCCTTGGTTATTTTCTGTTTTCTATTTAATGAGAAAGATTTTGTCAAATTTAGAGACCTTTTGGAGCCTCAAAACTTCAATTGGGCGACAATATTGAGTTAGGTTTTTCATATTTTGTGTTCAAGTGTAAGTGTGAGTGTGTTTTAGTGTGAAGAAGTTTGGAGATTACTTAGAGGAACACCAAAAGTTCACTTGGGAAGAAGACATAAGGTACTTTGTATTTTTGTTTGATTTTTTGTTGTAAGACTTGGATTTCAATATAATTTTTTTTTTGTTTAATCTCCATGAATTTTGAGTAATTCCCTTTCTTTCTTCTTGCATATGGGACTTATTCTTGTCGGATGAGAATGATTTAAAGATTTCTTTTTACTCTTAAAAATTATGATGATATTTTCACTGAAACTTCATTTACTATGGAAATTGGCCACTTGTGAGGTTAAAATTCATTGGGAAACATAATGACCTGGGAGGGCTACGATTTCACCCAACTAGTAGATACCATAGTTCATTCTGGATAGAGTCATTGGGATCACCTAAGGGGGAGTGCAAATAAATAGGGAGACAAGTTTTGATGGGTGTAGAATTGGTTAGATCTAGAGTGATAGACTATATTCTTATCAGTTTAGCATAAGGTTCAGTATCCCGATGCTGGGATTCGATCATTACGATGTCATAGGCTAGGGGCGTCTAGACGGGAGAGGCTAGGTAACAATGATGTTGAGTCAAGATGTTAAGAAATCTACCTTAAGTTAGCTAATGTTCTTTACAAGTATTGGGATGGGGTAAAAAATAAAGTATGCTTCTATTTATCATAATACCTCAATTTTGTTTTAAATCATTTGAATCTGATCTCAAGATGAGAATATAATTGTGTAAAATTTATATAAGTTTGACTCCGCTATATAACGGTGTCAAAAGCTTGATGCAATATTTATGATTAAGAAATTTAAGCAACTAATGATGGGATTCTACGCAAGTATACGTATCATTATCAAGTAATAAAAAAACTTTTTATTTAAACCCTGAATATCAATCCAACGGGGAAAGTTTAAATTTGAAATGATAAACTTATTAGGAAATTCACAGAAAGTGAAACGAAATTATTGTCACTAATTTTGAATCTTGAGATATTATCAAAACTAAATTATTTCATTATTAGCAAAATTAAAGAGCGAAGTTTAAACAGTAACTACTAAATTATTAAACTATGTTTATGTGAAGAAGATTTCTTATGTGAAAAAGCATTTTTTCCACTACAATGAGATTTTGGTAAAATGAGATGAGATAAATGGTTTTAATATGTATTGTGCAAAATAGGAGCAATTTTAATTCTCTACCCTGATACAGTGTTATAGAAAATCATTGATTAATCCCAGGTTTAGTCCCTAAATCCGCGGCTAGGTTATGAGGATGCTGACTCCCACTCCAGAGCTCTCACTTCCCTTCACCTGAAGGCTAACTCTCGCTTTAGTTTTTAAACACTAAGACCGAATTGGGAGTTTTAGTCTGTCACCCTAAAATCTTCAATTCTACACCCAACAATGTATATTTCCCTATTTACTTTAAGTTCTAAAAATCAACAACCTGCAAGAAAACATCAAAATACCTTCCATCAAATGCATATTATTTTTTGTGTATCAAAATCCCCCAAACTTACATGTTACTTATCCTCAAGTAACTCATCTACTACATAAAAAAATATAACTTATGGTAAAGAATTTAACTTCTAGATATCCATATTTTAGTCTACTAAACATAATAGCATGACTTAAGAAAAATTAAAAATAACTCCAGTTAATATTATAGGTATAAGAATATTCAGCTGTCAAGTTTAAGATTTCTAATTCTCTATTCTTTTCAAGAAAAAATGCAAATTGTCATATTAAAGTCACTTAGAATATCCATATGAAAAAGAACTTCATAAAATTTTATTAGTAAATAAACTAATATTCAAATAAAATTTTAGAAAATTAGTCAAGTCTATGATGATTTGTCGGTATCATTCTTCCAGAAATAAAATAGTGACAGCCTTAGATACTACATTAAGCATAAAAAGAGAAAAATTTACCTTAACACCATTCTTGACTTTCCAAGTTCCTCTTCCATCAGTAAGAAAAGAAATAACTTCATCCAAGGCCTTATTCGTAGCAGAAAACAATTTATACTGGCAACTGTAAACATCTTCCAACCGATAAAACTCATTATTTTTACTTGGAGAAAACTCCACCATTTTCTCACGAACAAAAACAAAATCTTCAAAAGCCTTCATAAAATTGGCGTAGAATTCCATCATTATACCAATAATCGCATCAGCAGTAAAATAACAAAAATTTTCCCACTGTCAAGCATTGATCAGTCACTCGACTTCTCCACCCGGATTTTTAAAACCACGATCCAGAATCACTTTTTTATTTTCAAGTAGACTATTGAATCGAGTAGTAGCCCTGAAGCTGACAAATTTTGTTCATCATAATCTACTTTTCTTTTTTTCTTTGCTCGTTCTAGAGGCTATGATAAATCTAACAAAATTTGATAAAAATCCGAATAAATTCCCAAAATTCCGAAAATCACAATGTAAAACTCTTTAAACTTAAATCTACTAAGTAAGAGTTATTCAACAAAGGATTTTCTCAAAATCTCTTAAAGCATTCCAAATTTTTTTGGATCTCGGCAATTTGAGATAAATCTTTGGTGAAAATCTAAAATTTTTAGTTTAAAGTGTAACTCTTACCTAGAGAAGATGAAATCCGAAGCTCCTTTGCCTTAAAATTGCCCCAAATTCTAGCAAATGCGAGCTCTAGATGCAAAAACCAGAGGTTGAAGGTGACTCAAAGGATATAAATAGTGTTTCACTGTGCAAATCATGAATTTTAGGGCGTTTAGGCTGTTCTCGAGTAAAGGGTGTCGTCGACGTCCATGCCAACGTTGTCAGCGCTGAAGACCTAAAAATTCCATTTTTCAAATTTTTTTCCAATTTTCAATTTCTTTTTAATTTTTTCCAAAGTCTTTTTAGTATTTTTAAACACAAATTTTTATCTAACAATAATTCATAAATAAACATTTTCACAAACACAACAAAGAAAATACACTTTTCACAAATATATTTTTCTAATCACACTATTACACTCATATAACAAACTAAATTATAAATCAACGTCGAAATCAAGCCACAACACTAAACACTGACACAAAACTATACACACAATCAAAGTTCATAATTCTAAAGAAAAACAAACTAAATCAAATCCACACAATTACATTAAATACATAAATATTTTAAACTAGTAGAGAGTTCAAATTCTTCAATTTTTTGTCTCATTTTCAATGTTTTATCCTCCTCTAATATCTCCCATAGACTGGTAATGAACGTACATATTATAGAAGGGTCGGTACGAGAATTGATTAGTCAAATTTTCTACGATCCATCCTTTTTCTTTAAACATCTGCACTAATCATGCTTCAAATGTTCCAGTATGATCAAAATTCTTCTTCATCCTCCAATCTAAGTGATAAAAAAGGTACTTAAGATCTCCTATTGCATTCTTAATACTCTAAAGTTCTCTTTCAATTTTCTTCAATTTCTTTTGCAAAGTAAGTGAACTTCCAACTTTTGGTGGCATCAATGGAGTTGAAGCATGTGACAAATGATCTAAAATAACGTCTAATTCTTCATTCCCATTCGCAACATAATTATCATCAATAGAAATCATGGGCTCCTAAGGTAATAATTTTTTTCCCCAACTTTCATATGAAACTTGAGATTGACTGTAAAGTATCCGTTATTCTTTAGAATTATGAACTTTGAAGCATGGAACTTGAGATTGAGTGTAAAGTATCTGTAATAAATTTTTTTCCCAAAATTTATCATCAATAAGTATTATTATTATTTTGTTTGATAAGTGTTTGATAAGTCAACACTTATTTTGTTTGATAATACATAAAACACTTATCAAATAAAATAACAATAATACTTACCTCCCATGAAGCTCTTGGTTTAACGTCGTCAGCCCGACGTACCATATGTTTAGTCGGGTTGACTTAAAATTAAAACTTCTTTAAATTGTGGTATGTGTTCTTCATAATAATGTTTCAATCGATGACCATTAATTTTAAATATCTTTCCAGTGTTAGGATCTTTAATAACAACAGTTCCATAATGATAGACTTTAATCACTTTAAATGGTCCTAACCATCTGGATTTCAGTTTTCCTGGAAACAATTTCAATCTTGTATTATATAATTGAACTTCTTATCTAGGTTCAAACTTTTTATTAATAATCTTCCGATCATGTTATATTTTCATTTTCTTCCTTATAAATTTTTACATTATCATATGCTTCATTTCTAATCTCCTGAAGTTCATTGAGTTGTAATAATCTTTTCTTACTAGCATCTTTTAGATTAAAATTAAATTCCTTAATAGCCCAAAATGTTTTATGCCTACTGGTAAGTGTCATGTTTTTTCTAAAAATAAGTCTATATTGGGACATTCCTATAGGAGTCTTATAAGTAGTTATGTATGTCCATAATGCAATATCTAATATAGCAGACTAATCCAATTTATATGGATTTACAGCTTTTTATAAAATTTATTTAATTTCACGATTTGATATCTCTGCTAGACCGCTAGTCTGAGGATAATAACCAATAGAGAATCTATGCATATTATCATATTTATTAATTAATTTTTCGGTTCTCTTATTCCTAAAATGAAATCCTCCATCAGTAATAATTACTCTCGATATTCCATATCTTATAAAAATATTTTTAATTAAAAATTTAGAAACACTCCGAGCATCACATTTGGGTACAACAATATCTTCAATCCATTTGGACATATAATCAACAGGAAGTAATATATATAAAATTCCAAATTAAGGCATAAATGGTCCCATAAAATCTAATCCCCACACATCAAAAATTTCAACTTCTAATGTATAATTTAGAGACACTTTATTTCTTCTAGAAATATTTCCTACTCGTTGACATCGATCACATGTTTTAATATATTCATTAACGTCTCTAAAAAGAGTAGGACAATAAAATCTAGTTGCAAAATCCTATATGTAGTTCTATTCATTCCAAAATTCCCTCCAAATTCAGATTCATGGCATCTTTCAATTATATGTTGAGTTTTCTGATAAGACGCACATCTTCTAATAATTAGATCATTACATTGTTTATATAAATATGGGTCATCCAAAAAATAGAATTTTGAATCATATATAAATTTCTCTAATCGTGGATTTTTGATATCAGGTGGTAAGATATCACTTACAAGAAAATTTACTATATCAGCATACCACGGTACATTCATTTCATCAATACTATATAATTGTTCATCCGTGAAATTTTCTAAAATTTCATTTGCAAAATTAGTTAATATTTCTCTTTCTAATCTAGATAAATGATCACGTATTTAATTATTTTTTCCCTTTCTATCAACTACAGTCAAATCAAACTCTTACAATAGAAGTATTCATGTAATTAATTTTGGTTTAGCCTCCTTCTTTTGCATCAAGTATTTAGTAGCAGAATGATCTGTATGCACTATACATTTAGTTCCAATTAAGTAAGGTCTAAATTTATGAAAGACATAAACAATATCTAATAACTCTCTTTCAGTCATAGCGTAGTTAATTTGAGCATTATTTAGAGTTTTACTAGCACAATATATTACTTTAAAAACCTTATTGTTTCTTTGTCCTAAAACAACCCCAATAGCATAATCACTAGCATTGCATATTATTTCAAATGGTTTTTCCCAATCAAGTAGAACTATTATAGGTGCAGTGATTAATTTTTCTTTCAATAATTCAAATGGTTTTATGCATTCCTCGTTAAAATCAAATTTCGTATCTTTTTCTAAAAGTTGGCATAATGGCTTAGTTATTTTCAAAAATTTTCTTATGTAGTGCCTATAGAAACCAGCATGTCCTAGAAAACTTCTCACTCCTTTAACATTAGTAGGAGATGGTAAATTTTCAATAATTTGAATTTTTGCAGGATCTACTTTCATGTCATTTTCAGAAATTTTATGCCTAAGTACAATACCTCCAGCAACCATTAATTGACATTTTTTCCAATTTAGTACTATGTTGATTCTTTCACATACTTCCGAAACTTTTTTTAAATTATTTAAACAAAATTCAAACGAAGTTATGAATTCATAAAAATCATCCATAAACACTTTTATTCCATGTCCAATAAAATTGCTAAAAATTGACATCATACATCTTTAAAATGTTGCAAGTGCATTACATGTCCAAAAGACATTCTACGAAAAGCAAATGTTCCAAATGGGCTTGTAAATGTTATTTTCTCTTGATCCTCTAGAGCAATTGGAATTTGGTGATAACTGGTGTATTAATCTAAAAAGCAATAATATTTATTTCCAGCCAATCTATTGAACATTTGGTCTAGAGAGGGTAAAGGAAAGTGATCTTTTCTGGTGGCCATATTTAATTTTCTATAGTCAATACAAATTCGCCAACCATTAACTTATCTTATTGGATTTAATTCATTTTTCTCATTTTTTTCAACGGTCACTCCTTTCTTCGGAACACAGTGAATTGAACTTACCCAAGCACTGTCTGAAATAAGATATATAATTCCAGCATCTAGCCATATTAAAATTTCTTTATTAACATCTTCTTTCATTATTGGGTTTAATCTTCTCTGAGGATCAGCTTTAAGTTTGTATTTTTCACCTAATAGAATTTTGTGCATACAAATAGAATGACTAATTCCTTTAATATCTGCTAAAGTTCATCCAAAATCCTTTTTATATCTTTTCAACATTTCTACCAATTTTTGTTCTTGAATTTCAGTTAACTCAGAAGATGCAATAACAGACAATGTAGATGACTCTCATAAAAATACATATTTTAAATTAGTAGGTAATATCTTCAATTCAAGTTCAGATGGTTTAATACTTGAAGGAATAAGATGTTTATTATCGTTTTCCAACAAGTCTAAAGTTTCAAATTTGTCCTGAATATAATCCAAATCCTCTTCTTTTATCTCGCCCTTATTTTCAAAAAAATCTCCTTACTTTAATTTGTCTTCAAACTCATTCTTAAATTGCTCATTACTCAGATAATCAGTTACTTCATCTTGAAACATTCATTGTCTTTTTTTATTGCAGGATATTTCAGAGGTTTTGTTATATTAAATGTTACTTCTTGATCATTAACTCTCATTATTAATTCTCCTTTTTACACATCTATCACAGTTGTCCTTGTTGCCAGAAATGGTCTCCCTAAAATAATAGGAATCTCATTATCTTCCTTCATATCTAATACTATAAAGTCTACAGGGAAAATAAATTTATCCACTTTTACTAATACATCTTCTATAACTCCTTTTGGATAACTTATTGATCAATCAGCTAACTAAAGAGTTACAGTAGTAGAGGAAATCTCCCTCAAATCTAAACGTTTAAAATTTGATAGAGGCATAAGATTGATACTCGCTCCTAAATCATATAAAGCTTTTCCAAAAACTTTTCACCAATAGCACAAGGTATAGCAAAACTATCAGGATCTTTTAATTTTTTAGGAAGCTTTTTCTGAATAATAACACTACACTCTTCACTGAGTGCAACGGTCTTGTGATCTGTAGACTTCCTTTTCCTGTTTAGTATATCCTTCATAAATTTCACATAGTTTGACATTTGTTTGAAAGCTTCAAAAAAAGGAATGTTTGTCGTTAACTTCTTAGCTGATCGATCAATAAATTATCCAAAAGGAGTTATAGAAGATGTGCTAGTAAAAGTGGATAAATTTATTTTCCCAGTAGACTTTATAATATTGGATATGGATGAAGATAAAGAGATTCTCATTATTTTGGGGAGACCATTTCTCACAAAGGGAGAGCTGTAATAGATAAGCAAAAAAGAGAATTAATGATGAGAGTTAATGATCAAGAAGTGAAATTTAATATAGCAAAAGCTATGAAATATCCTGCAATTAAAAAATAATATGAATGTTTCAAGATGGAAGTAGCTGATTATCTAAATAATGAGCAGTTTAAGAATAAATTCGAAGATAAATTAAAGCAAGGAGAAATTTTTTATACTGAAAATGAAGTAAGAGAAGAAGATTTAGGTTATATTCAGGGCAAATTTGAAGCTTTAGACTTACTGGAAAATGATTGTAAAAATCCTATTCCTTCAAGTATTAAACCACTTGAACTTGAATTAAAGATATTACTTGCCCATTTAAAATATGTATTTTTAGGAGAGTCATCTACATTGCTTGTTATTATATCTTATGAGTTGTCTGAAATTCAGGAACAAAAGTTGATAGAGATGTTGAAAAAGTATAAAAAGACTTTTGGATGGATTTTATCAGATATTAAAGGAATTAGTCCTTCAATTTGTATGCACAGAATTTTATTAGATGAATAATATGAACCAAAAGTGGATCCTCAGAGAAGATTAAACCCGATAATGAAAGAAGTTGTTAAAAAAGAGATTTTAAAGTGGTTAGATGCTGGAATTATATATCTTATTTCAGATTGTGCTTGGGTAAGCCCAATTCACTGTGTTCCGAAGAAAAGAGGAGTGACTGTTGAAGAAAATGAGAAAAATGAATTAATACCAATAAGACAAGTAACTGGTTGGTGAATTTGTATTGACTATAGAAAACTAAATATGGCCACCAGAAAAGATCACTTTTTTTGGCTCTATCTAGAAAAAAAGTTGGATAGATTGGCTTGGAAAAAAAATTATTGCTTTTTAGATGGATATATCTGGTATCACCAAATTCCAATTGCTTCAGAGGATCAAGAGAAAACAACGTTTACAAGCCCAAATGGAACATTTGCTTTTCGTAGAATGGCTTTTGGACTGTGCAATGCACCTGCAACATTTTAAAGATGCATGATGTCAATTTTTAGCAATTTTATAGAGCATGGAATGGAAGTATTTAAGCATGATTTTTCTATATTTGGGACTTCATTTAAGTTATGCCTTAATAATTTAGAAAAGTTCTGGAGATAAGTGAAAAAATCAACCTAGTCTTAAATTGGAAAAAATGTCAATTTATGGTTGCAGGAGGTATTGTTCTTGGGCATAAAATTTCTGAAAAAGGCATGGGAGTAGATCCTGCGAAAATCCAAGTTATAGAAAAATTACCACCTCCTAATAATGTTAAAGGGGTTAGAAGTTTTCTAGGACATGCTGGTTTTTACAGGAGCTACATAAAATTTTTTTTAAAAATAACTAAACCATTATGCCAACTTTTAGAAAAAAGATACGAAATTTGATTTTAATGAGGAATGCATAACAACATTTGAATTATTAAATAAAAAATTAATCACTGCACCTATAATAGTACCACCTGAGTGGGAGAAACCATTTGAAATAATGTGTGATTCTAGTGATTATGTTATTGGGGTTGTATTAGGACAAATGCACGACAAAATTTTTAAAGTTATATATTATGCTAGTAAAGCTCTAAATAATGCTCAAATTAGTTATACTTCTACTGAAAGAGAGTTATTAGCTATTATTTATGCCTTTGATAAATTTAGATCTTATTTAATTGGAACTAAATGTATAGTGCATACAGATCATTCTGCTATTAAATACTTGATGCAAAAGAAGGATGCTAAACCTAGATTAATTAGATGAATACTTCTATTGCAAGAGTTTGATTTTACCGTGGTATGTAGAAAGAGAAATGATAATCAAATAGTTGATCATTTGTCTAGAATAGAAATAGAAATATTAACTAATTTTGCAAATGAAATTTTAGAAAATTTCCTTGATGAATATTTATGTAGTATTGATGAAATGGATGTACCGCGGTATGCTGATATAGTAAACTTTATTATAAGTGATATTCTACCACCTGATATCAAGAATCCACAATTAAAGAAATTTATCTATGATTCGAAAGAATAATTTTGGGATGACCCATATTTATATAAATAATGTAAAACTTTAATTATTAGCAGATGTGTGCCTTATGAAGAAATTAAAAAGATAATTAAAAGATGTCATGATTCTAAATTTGGAGGATATTTTGGAATAAATAGAACTGCATATAACATTTTGCAAGCTGGATTTTATTGACCTACTATTTTTAGAGATGTTAATGAATATATTAAAACATGTGATAGATGTCAACGAGTAGGAAACATTTCCAGAAGAGATGAAATGCCTCTAAATTACATATTAGAAGTTGAAATTTTTGATGTGTGGTGATTAGACTTTATGGGACCATTTATGCCTTCATTTGGAAATTTATATATATTACTTGCTGTTGATTATATGTGTAAGTGGATTGAAGCTATTATTGTGCCAAGATGTGACGCTCGGAGTGTTTCTAAATTTTTAATTAAAAATATTTTTACAAGATATGAAATGCCGAGAGTAATCATTACTGATGGAGAATCTCATTTCAGGAATCAGAGAATCAAAAAATTAATCAAGAAATATGATATAATGCATAGATTCTCTAATTCTTATCATTCTCAAACTAGTGGTCTAGCAGAAATATTGAATTGTGAAATTAAACGTTTTTTAGAAAAAGAAGTAAATCCTTATAAATTGGATTGGTGTGCTAGCTAGATACTGCATTATAGGCATACAGAACTGCTTATAAAACTCTTATAGGAATATCCCCATATAGATAAATTTTTGGAAAAAACATGTCATTTACCAGTAGAATTGGAACATAAAACATTTTCAGCTATGAAAGAATTTAATTTTAATTTAAAGGATGTTGATGAAAAAAGGTTTTTGCAACTCAAGTAACTTGAGCAGATTAGAAATGAAGCATATGATAATGCAAAAATCTATAAAGAGAAAATGAAAGTATGGCATGATCATAAAATTGTTAAGAAAAAATTTGAACATGGACAAGAAGTTCTACTATATAATACAAGATTGAGATTGTTTCCAAGAAAACTAAAATCCAGATGGTTAGGACAACTTAAAGTGACTAAAGTTTATCATTATAGAACTGTTATTATTAAAGATCATAACACTAAAAGATATTTAAAATTAATAGACATCGTTTGAAATATTATTATGAAGGGCACATACCTTAATTTAAAGAATTTTTAATGATAAGTCATCCCAACTAAACAAATGGTATGTCGGGCTGACGGCGTTAAACCAAGCGCTTTGTGGGAGGCAACCCATACTTATATTGTTATGTATTACTATTTAGTTTGTTAAGCATCTTATATATTAATAGATAATAATCCTACACAATTGTATTTATTATAAATTAAATCAAATATTGGTATTGAAGAAAATTTGGAATCAATATGAATAAAAAAATGAAAATTGCAATTTCGGCCACTACCGCCGGCGACGCCAAAATGGGCACTGACGATGCCCCAGATAACGTACATCGGTGCCGGCAGCGCCAATCGAGAGCGCTGACGACATCGAGTGCGGTTGGATGGTTTTAGAAGACTTTTGGTAAGTTTTGGCCTGATTTCACTTCATAATAACCACTGGGACGAGTTTAAAAAGGCTTAGAAACATCCTTGGACGCCTAGTAATTTCCTATTTTCATATTTCATGGCTTCCAATTCCCGAAATACTTTAAGGTATGGAGTTTTTAATAAAAGAAAGTATAATAGTTTCGACGCGTAGTGATTATACGATAAAGTTATTACGAAGAGGAGATTGATCAAGGAAAGAGGATATGTTAATCATGGAGTGATCAATCCTACTGGTCCGTTTGATAAAATCATTCTGCAAAGGCATTAGGAAGTTCAGTGTTACACTACGTCTGCAGTTGTCGTACCTGTGGTGAAAGAGTTTTATGCAAACTTACATGGAATTACTCGAGGTGTTGTCTTCATATGAGGTAAGGTTGTACCATTTACTTCTGCAAGGATTAATGAATTGTATATGATAGATAACATTCCAATATGTCGTTATACAAATTTCATTCCTTCACGAGATTTGATACAAGATGTGTATAATCTTCTGACGAATGAAAGTGATATGTGGAGATACGAGATGAAGGATATGTTAGTTTTTCCACTTCATCACTTCATCCAATTTTGAAGCTATGGCATTTCTTTATTGCTGCAAAATTACTACCTACTATGAAAATTAGTAGAGTTACCAAAAAATGTGCTATTTTAAATTACTGCATTCAAATAAAAAAACTCATTGATATTGGTTCTATTATAATTAAATCTATTATGGGTATCCTTACTAATGGACCAATTTATGGACTTGGGCATCCATCTACCATTTTTTTGATTTGTAGTCAAGCCCAAGTTCCATATGAAAGTTAGGAAAAGACTTTATTACCTTGAGAACCCATGAATCCTATAGATGAGAATTATTGTGGAAATGAAAATGAAGTATTAGAAGCCATCATAGATAAATCTTCACCTGCTTCAACTCCATTAATACCACCAACAGTTGGAAGTTCGCTTGCTTTGGAAAAGAAATTGAAGAAAATTGAAAGGGAACTTTAGAGTATTATGAATGTAGTAGGAGATCTTAAATAACTTTTTGATCACCTAGATTGGAGAATGAAAGAAAATTTTGATCACACTGGAACTTTTGAAGTAGGATTATTCTGATGTTTAAAGAAAAATGGTGGATCGAAGAAAATTCGACAGATCAATTCCCGTACCGATCCTTCTACAACTTATATGTTCATTACCAATCTATGGGAGATATCATAGGAGGAGAAAACACTGAAGAAGAGGCGTAATAATTGAAGACTTTAAATTCTCTATCTATTTTAGAACATTATATACATTTAGTGTAATTGTGTGGATTTAATTTAGTTTGGTTTGCTTTTTGCTTTAGAATTCTAAACTTTGATTATGTATATAGTTTTGTGACAGCGTTTAGTGTTGTGGCTTGATTTCAACGCTAATTTATAATTAGTTTGTTTAATATGTGTGATTGTGTAATTAAAAATTGTGTTTGTCAAAAGTGTACTTTCATATATAAAAGTTAGTTTGTCGTTGTTTGTGAAAATTGGTGTTTGTGAAATGTTTTGTTTTGTGAATTATTGTTAGATAAGAATTTGTATTTAAAATGCTAAAAATTTTTGGAGTAAGTTGATAGGAAATTGAAAATTAAAAAAACCAAAATATGGAATTTTTTGGGCCTTCAGCGCAGACGACGCTGTAATCGGTGCCAATGGCGCCCTCGACCCAACAGCAGATTTTAACCCCTAAAAATTCAAAATTTTTACAGTGGCCACCATTTTTACGCTTAAGTCATCTTCAAGCTTCGATTTGGGCGGCTAGGGCTTAATTTTGGGCGGATTTGAGGCAATTTTGAGGCTAAAAGACTTCAGATTTCATCTTCTCTAGGCAGGAGCTACACCTTAAACCAAAATTTTTTTTATTTTCTCCAAGGATTAATCTCACATTGCATATATCCAAAAAAATGAAAATTGTTTGAGAAAATTTTGAGAAAATAATTTGGTGATGAACTCTTATTTAGTAATTTGAAGTTTAAAATGTTTTACATTTTGATTTTTGGAATTTTAGAATTTATTCAAATTTTTCAAAATTTTTTAGATTTCCTATGGCACCTAGATCGAGCAAAAGGAAAGTAGAATATGACGAGCAGATATTTGTTAGCTTTAGGCCAGTGCTCAATTTCATAGCATTTGTGAAAATAAGAAAGTAATTTAGGACTGAGGTTTTAAAAATCCAGGAGGAGAGGTTGAACGTTTGATTATTGCTCAATAATGGGAAAATTTTTGTTATTTTACTGCCGATGTGATAGCTGGGATTGTAATGGAATTTTATGCCAACTTCTTAATGCTTCTGATGATTATGTATTTGTTCATGGAAAAAGGGTAGAATTTACTCCAAGGAAAACATATGAGTTTTATTCTATAGAAGATGTGTGTAGATGCCAGTATCATTCTTTTTTTTGTTACAGATTAGGCTTTACATGAAGTTATTTCTTTTCTGACTAGTGGGAAAGGGGCTTGGAAAATAAAAAATGGAGTTAAAGTTAACTTTCCCCTTTCTATGTTAAATGGAGAATCTAAGGCCTGACATTATTTTATTTCTGGAAGAATGATTCAGATGAACCATCATTGTGAAGTGACCAAGGATAGAGCCATCCTGAACTACTGTATTCAACAAGTGATGGATATAAATGTAGGCTCTATCATTTATATGAACATTCGATCTATTGTTCTGAGAGAGACCACTGGTGGATTGACACACCCTCCTCTTATTTACATACTTTGTGAGCAGGAAGGAGTTGACTTCAGACCTATTAAAGAGTGAATTGAGCCTCAGAGACCAATTGGGTCTGCCAACATCAAGACTTATGAGTCCCATGTTGATTGGAGATCTAAAAGATATGCCAGGGATATTCCTTCTACTTCTAGAACCTCTAGTGAGCCTACTTCAAGTGACCCCAGCAACAGGGAGTTGTTGGATCAGATGATGATACAACAGGGAGATATTTTGAGGTTAGATTATAGGATGCATAATATAGAGGCCAGAAATGCTCACACTGATGATCTGATTTGCCAGAAATTTGAGTATGATGATGGTTTAGTGAGATACCTGAGGGGTAACCATACAGTTCAGTTCCCTATTCACCCTACTTATACTCCATAGCAGTTGCAGGAGTTAGATGTTGATGATGAGGAAGATGATGACTGGTGATCTATTTTGTTCATTTGTTTGTGTTTGTATTATGTGATTGTATTATTTGTGCTGTGATGTTGTTTAGACTTTGTTGTTATGTTTTGTGAAACCGTAATGCGGAAAACTATTTTCATTTTTAGAATTTAGTTTAGTTCTGTTGTTATTTTCAACACTTTGTTCTGTTTTGTGATTAGCTCTTTCTCAACAAATTTTATATGATTATGTGCAATTTAATGTTTTTAGCCTTGTAGTTTTCATTTTAGCACCTGCAGTTTTTTCAAAATTTATATTCAAAAATCAGAATCTCCAACAGGTATAATTTTTTATGTATTTAATGCTTTCTTTTACCCTTCATTTTTAAAGCTCTTCATGTAAAAAATCTTTAAAAAAAAATTAAGTTTAGGGGGGAGAAGAAGAAAAATCATTTTTAGAAAGAGAGAAAGAACTTAATTTTATTTGTCCTCACTTAATTATATTTTCAAAATTTTAAATTTAATATGACCTTTGGTGTTAGATGTTAACGTTAGATAACTATATTTTGTTTCTAAATATATTGAAAATTTAAGTTAAAATTTTCAATAATAAAGGTTAATTCTAGGGGCTACGATATTTGGTAAAAGAGAATAAGACCATGTTTTTTCTATTTTTAGTAAAAG
>NEWO01000822.1:199790-211282 GCA_003013225.1 Phalaenopsis aphrodite
TTGAACACATTTTCTAAACTTTTTATTTGAATGTTCACTTAATTATTAATAAAGCTTTATGAGTTTTTTTTCATATGAATTTGCTAAGTGACTTTAATATAAAAAATTGCAATTTTTCTTGAATGAAATAGAGGAATAAAAACCTTAGACTTAATTATTGAATATCTTTACACTTTAGTATTAACTGGAGTTATTTTGAAGTTTTCTTAAGTTATACTATTATATTTGGAAAACTAAAATATGAAAGTCTAAAAGTTAAGATCTTTATCATAAGTCATATTTTTTATGTAGTAAAGGAGTTACTTGAGGACAAGTAACATGTAAGTTTGAGAGATTTTGATATACCAAAAATATATGCATTTTAGACCCATAATTTATACTTATTTTTTATGATATTACACTTTAATGGAAGGTATTTTTATGTTTTCTTACAGGTTGTTGATTTTTAGGGCTTAAAAAAAAGAAAGCAAAAAGAATGAAATTTGGAGTCAAAATGAAGTTTTTGAACAAATGCTCAGTGCCGACGGTGCAAAACAAATTAACACGGAGATTTTTTACTTAGCGTCGATGGCGCCATACCAGTGCTGACGGTGCCAGAGGCGGTTTAGACCCCATTTCTAGAAGATTCGATGTATTTGGACGATTTTTGAAGAGTTTTTGGAGGCACCTCTTGGCGAACCGACCTTGGGCTTTATTTGGGGCCGAATTTTATCAGAAAATGGGCTCCTCTACATTTTCCACTCCTCTACTTTCATTTTTCGCACCACATCATTCCATTTCACTTCCATATTGGAGTCAATTAGTAATTTTGTTTTCATAGTTTAGAGTTTTTATGGTGAGATTTAGTGTGAAACTTTCTGTAAGTGTGTTGGAGAAGGAGAAAAGTGAGGGATATCTTCTTCCTGCATTTCTAAAGAAAGGCTACAAAAGATTTGCTTTGAAAAAGAGTTTTCACATAAGTATTGTTTGTTTATTAGTATTGTATGAACTTTCTTTATGTATAAAATTTGTGTTTTGTTATTTCTTTCTCATGAAGTCTGAGTAGTTTCCTTTATCTTTCTCCCTACTCTGAGATATGTTGAAATGAAGAGATAATATGAATGTACCAATATCAAATTGTAAAATAAATTGTGATGATTTTTCAACTCCGAACTTAATTTACTTTTTAATCCGGTGAATTTAATTGTTAAAATGTGTTGTGAAATATATGATCTGAGAAATGAAATATGAGTTCTACAACAGAGTAAGCATCACATTTAATTCCATGAAGGAGAACATCATTTATGGAATTAAGTGCAAATAAATAGAGAAATATTCTTTGTTGGGTGTAAAATTGGAGAACTTTTAGGGTGACAGTCTAAAATCTTTAATTCAGTCTTAGTATTTAAAAATTGAAGCTAGAGCTAGTCTTCAGGTGAAGGGAAGTTGGAGCTCTGGAGTGGGAGTCGGTATTCTCCTAGCCTAGCCATGGATTTAGGGGCTAAACACTGAGATTAGCCAATGATTTTCTATGCACTGTATCAGGGTAGAGAATTAAAATTGCTCCTATTTGGCACAATACATATTATGAACATTTATCTCATCTCATTTTATCATAGCCTCATTGTAGTGGGAAGGATGCTTTTTCACATAAGAATCTCCGTTACATAAACATAGTTAATAGATTAGTATTTATTGTTTTAAATTTTGCATATTTGATTTGATAATAGTTTAGAAATTCAATTTTGATTACATCTCAACAATTGAAATTAATAACAGTGATTTCAATTGACTTTCTATGAATTTCCTAGCAAATTTATCATTTTCATATTAAACCTTCCTTATAAGATTGATACTTGGGGCTTAAATAGAAAGTCCATTATTACTTGATAATGATACTTATACTTGCATAAAATTTGAATATTAATTGATTATATTTAATTAAATTTTACACAATCTATCACAACAAAAATTTGGATCAACGACATTAGCTCGAAAAGAAGCTATGCTGGTAAAGCAGTGACCAGAAGGTGGGCATGCCGTGACGGCAGTGGCCCAGAAAGAGGGTATGTCGGTAAGACAGATACCTAAAGAAATGCAACACAAAAAAATGATAATGATCATGCAAGCTAACACATACAAGATGCAACATGCAAGCAAGGAAACATGTGATATAATACAAAAGTAAACAAACTTGCAAGTGATCAGTCGACCAGATCGTGGTGGCCAATCAAACAAAGTTATCGATCAACTGGGTTGGAGCGGCTGGTCAAACCAAAGTGAGATGCTCACCAGGCCGTGGCGACCGATTAGAGTGAAGTGAAATTCTTGCCAGATCTGGGTGGTCGTTTGGAGGGAAGTGAAATGCAACATGCACCAAATAAAAATACAATATGCAGCAAACTAACATGCAGATTGCAAACTGAGCTCGTGCTAACGACCTCACCTAGGAAACCTAAGGTTTAGATTCTTGAATATGCGGCATCGCTGCCTCTTTCTCTAGTGAGGAAATGTGGGGAGTTTCTCCCTGGATCTTTGAGGGGGAAACTCTCCACGGCGTCGCAAAATGGGCAAACTACAAAGCTTTTACCATTTCGTGAACTCCTCTAGACTTTACAAAATGAGACAGCTACAAAGTTTCTCTTGCTTTGTCAAGTTTAACCTCCAGTTTTTCCAAGTAAAGCTGAGGAACCCAAAGCAAGGGGAGTGAGAGACTCTGACCCATTAGGACTTGTGTTAAAGCTCACAAAAAAGGGGAGAGACTCGGCTCTACAGAGGGTGTTTGGCCACGCACAAGAAATCCTAACCTAAAGGCTAGCTCTAGAAAAACCAATGGTTCATCACGCAGGCACGTCGTTGCACCGACCTACACCGGCGCATCATCAAACAGACACGGCGTCACGCCGACCCACGCCAGTGCATGCAACCCATGTGGTAGATCAAACCCACATGCCTAGACACCACTAAAATCTAAAGCCAACTAGAAGTTAGAAAATCTCACCACCATGAAGATTGCAGACGCGTTTTCTTTGCTTGCTCCAAGCCATCAACGTCAGGTCCGTGTACAGTGTATCTCGTAAAACGTGAATAGAATAACAAAATGAGCCAATGGTGGCAAGGAGAGTGCACAATCGACGTATCTCGCAATAAGCCACGCAAACAAAAGAGTCAGCACGTAAGAGCAAGAGATGAGTTAGTGAGGTATGCAATGTACCCAAAAATAATTAATTTTGGCATATAAACATATCACCAAAACATACCTTCGAGAGGAAGGGTTGGAAGACGGATCTTGCATCGTAATGTTATCACCACCCAGTAAGTGTTCAATGCTTCAAATAGAGAAAACGAAGTGTGCTGCCCTAAGCTTTTGCGCATGAAAGAGGCGACGATAGGAACTTCGTTGTCAGAGGAGGATTTGCGAATGGAAAAGGAGCCAAAGCGAAGGCTTGGCCAGAAAGGAGGAAGGCTAGACCGGTGGTTGGGAGCCTTCCGGCGAGGGGAAGACGACCAATGATAGATGGTCTCTGCTGAAGGAAAGAAGAGGAAGAAGATCCGACGGTTGGAGCAAGGACACCTTCAGCTGGAGCAGGAAACTCCAGCGGCTTCATTCGCCAGTAAAGATGAGTCTGGCTTGACATTGCAAGCGAGACAGGGAGTCCGCGCTTGCTACTGGCCTATAGGAGGATGGCTAAGGCCCATACGAGAGAATGCTTGGACGATGGCCTCAAAAAGGAAGAGGGTGTCGGAAGCTGAAACGTTTGTCGATGCGGAGTCGACGGTGGACTTTGAGTGCAAGATCAGAAACTGAGTCGCGACAACGCAAAAGAGGACTAGGGTTCACGAACGGGTCCTAACGGCTGCAAGGAGATTCAAAAGATAGAGGAGAGAGGCTGTAGGGTAGGATTTTATATTGGAAAATAATAATAATAATATTATTAAAATAATAATAATATTATTATTAAAATAATAATAATAATATTATTAAAATAATAATAAATATTATTATTATTTAATCCTCCCACACATTTTAGCTTGAACTCATCATCATTTTGAAATGAAGGACCTCCCTAGGTAAAATCGAAGCTCCAGACACACTGGTGCAGTTCGTTTTATCGTTCTGGGTCATCCGAACAACTTTTTCAGTGATAAGACACGAAAATGATAATTCATGTATTTTTAGCCCGACAGCGAAGTCGTGACGAAATGGATGTCCTCCCTAGGTGAATTTGACATTCTGGACAAACTCACGTTGTCAATTTCATCATCTAGAGTTGTCTGAACAAGCTCGCTGGTAGATGGGTCAATTTAAGCCACTTTTGTGCGCGACGCGATGAATGCAACCTACTAACCCAACCAAAACCGCCCAACAAGTGACATTCTAACCGGCCTTTGCCTAAACGAGAGCCAGAGTCTAGCGAAATGACATATGCAATGTGCCCCTTAACACATGTCGAAAGGTCTCAACCGGAGGTCTAGAGCTACGGGAAACATATATGCACGAAGTGTTACCCTGATTCGCCTAGGTGGACATCCCACACACGCGATATCAAAAATTGATTCCAACAAGAACCATGTTCCTAAACATTCCAGCAAGATCTTAAGCATTTCAGAGGACTTTTGAACTTACTATAATTTGTTGATGAAAATCATCCTTAGAAATACAATAATCCTCAAAATCAAATAAAATGCACAAATCTACCAAAACATAACTCACCACCCTTCAAACTAAAACATGTTCATATAAATCATATTAACCCATTTTAAAAATTTCATAAGACAAAATATTGCAAAACCCTGAAAGAATCCAAACTAATGTGGTTTTATATAGATCATCGAGCTAGTTTGTAAGTTGGAGGTGTTAGTGATACATGCCATGATACAAAAGGCATCTGGTGTTGAATTGGGATAACATAATAGTACCATATCAATGATTTTGTGAGGGTACATGTTTGATACTACTATTCGGCAAAATTTGGTGAGAAGTTACCCTTGCTTTTATTATATGTTGGTGGCTCTAGCCCAACAATGTGATCAACTTGTGAGCCATCTGATTTACAAAATACACTGTAATATAGTAAAATCTTCTTTTTTTGTGGTGCTAATGTTTTGGCTGCTAAACGGAAGTTTAATTTACTTACATGCATGATAAATTAAGAATTTTTTTGTGTGTTACCTTTTGAATGTCCACTTGTTAGTCACCTTAGTTAGGCTAAAAGTTGTCCTCATTTGATTGTCTTGGTAGTAGCTTCTATCTAATGTTGGACTTTATGCACACAAATGCTGTCAGTTTCCTATGGAAGTCCCTTAAGAAAAATTATCAGAGCCAAAGGTCATGAAGTTGAGCCCATCCCTAACTCAAAGATACTTATATCCAGTTCGAATCTTTTATATATTTACCAACCAATTTTATTCAAACATACATGCTTATGCTTTAACATATCTTATATTTAAATTTTAAAATATTTGATATTTGTAATAATTGCAATTTTTTGTTGAAATATCATTAGAGGTGGCAGACACGTAACACCACCTATTCTTTTACTGCACCTTATTGTGATTGTTTTGTTCATGCATGCTATTTTTTTGTTACTTACTGTGTTCCTGACATGCGAAAAAAAACCCTAGGATAGTGAACATAAGACATATGCTTAAGGTGGGAAACTTTAAAGGCTGAATTCTTTTCTTATAGGGGCCTTAAGATAGAAAACATAGGACATATGTTTAGGCAAAAACTCCATTACACAGGACCAATAGAATAACTCATTAGTTAAATAATAACAATATTTATAGAAATAATTATCAACCTAAATGTATGCCATCTAAAATCAAAACACTTAAATGAAGATCCTAGGATGGGCCATTCGAGGCATGATTTCTCTCTTCCCTCTCTTTTCACAGAACGAGGCGATGATGCAATCCAGTGATGGACAACCTTTAGGCGATGACCGATGCCAAAACATGAAGTGAAGGATGATCCTCAACTAAAATTTTCATAGACCTAAATAACATAAATCCTTAGAACTTTGAGGTGGTCTGTTTAGCTTGACGTAAATCCATAAACTATCTTTAGACTTTCACATGATTGTATGACATGTGATATAAGCCTTAACTCTTTTTTAGGATCTTGAGGTTATTTCTTCGGTATGCGTAAATCCTCCTATCTTCCTAGGCTATTTATGTTGATCGTTGACATACCTAAAATATGTTACTTTTATTTGAACATTTAATGCATATTTTTAATGATATTGCACTTTGATGAAAGATGTTTTTGATGTTTTGGTTGTAGGTACACTAAATGGAGCAAGACGAGTAAATGGAGCAAAAATAGAGCAAGTTGGAGTAAAAAAAATAAAGTGGCCAATGTTGATATGGCGCGTGGGCGCTAGAGGTGGTTATTCTAGAAGATTCAATGAATGCGGGCAAATCTTGAAGGGGAGCTTGCAGTAACTCTTGGTGATTTTGAGAGCTCTATTTAAAGAGACTTCTGGAGATTCAAAAAGATTTCTTTTTTAAAGATAAGGGGAGTCTTCTTAGAGACAAGAAAGTCTTGGAGGTTTGCTTAGATCTGGAGGAGAAGAGAAGTGAGAGAAATCTTCTTCACTACAGTTCTAAGTGAAACTGGAGTGGAATTTCAAGGAGAGTGAGTGATTCAAAGGAACTAAGAAGATTGCTTAGAAAGAGTTTGAGATATGTTATGTATTTTGTTTATTTTACTTAGTCTTTTTTTTCTAAACGTATATTTATCTATAAATCCATGTATTTTTGTTTCTTCCCCATGAGATCTAAGTAATTTTCTTTCTCTTTCTCTCTACAATGAGGAATAATTATTTGTATGAATGAAGTTTAGTATAAATGCTTTTAATTCCATAAATTGTGATGATTTAAACTCTATGATTAATTTACTTATCAATCTGACTAATTGATATGTTAAAATCTATTGTGAATCATAGTGGCCTAAAAGAGTTATGCTTTGCTCAATAAAGTAAGAATCACATTTAGTCTCATAAATGAGAATGTATTCCAAGGGGTTATGTGCAAATAATGTGGAAATAAGTTTTGATGGGCATAAAATTGGAGGTTTTACAGTGAAAGACTAAAATTTTCAATTTGGTCCAGATGTTTGGAAACTAAAGAGAGATTTTAGCTTTTAGGTGAGGGATAAGTGGGAACTCTAGAATGTTAGCTAGTATCTTCCCAGCATAACCATGGGTTTAGGGACTAAACTCTGGATTAGCCTATGTTCTTTGTGCACTCAAGAGAGACTAAGGACTAGGTTTGCTCCTATTTGGTACAATACATTTAATTATATTTAAAATTACTTGATTCCTACACAAATTATAAACTCATTATAAAGGAGAAGGATGTTTTATACAAATTTGAACTCCTCTATATATTATTAGTTTAGAATTGCTTAGTGGTAACTTTAAATTTTAGCCTTTTTAGATTATCTTGTATTTACATTCTGCATTTGCTTAGCATACTTAACATCCCTTTAATTCTTTAGGATTAGTTAATACACCAAAAAATTTTATCATTTTCTATATAAGTTAACTACAATTTAAAGAAGGTTGTACTAAAGTCATCCTAAAATAGTTTTGTCTAACCTTGTGAGATCGATACTTATAACTCCATTAGATCCTTATATTATTTAAAATGAAACGTATACTTGCGTAGTACCTTTAGTCTCTAAACCATGTTATCAACTTTATATAATATTTAATTTTACACATTAACCACTAAATATAAATTGAGTCAAGCTTTTGGTCATATTTCAGAACTAAAATGATTGTATAATTGCGGGTTAGGTCAAGTTTTTGGCATCGTTGTCAGGGATAACAACGAAACCTTTTGACTTAGGAAAATATTATTTTAGCTATAGAATTATTATACGAAAGTTGTAGTGTCATTTAGATATGTGCATCTATGTGTGTAATTAATATATATATATATATATATATATATATATATATATATATATATATATATATATATATATATATATATATATATATATATAGGTATAGGTATATATGTATATGTATAGGTATAGGTATATATGTATATGTATATGTATTGGTATATATGTATATGTATATGTCTTACGATTCTGAGTTAGAGAAAACTATTTTAAAAATTAGAAAACAAAAAGAACTTCACAATTTCAAAGAAATGACAAATATTTTACATAATAGTGTAGAAAATCAAATTGATGAAAATATACAAAAACCATTAAAAGATTATGCTAACCCTACAATAGATGAAATTCATCGTAGTATACAAACTGCTACTATAGAAGCCAAGACATTTGAATTAAAACCTGCTATCATTCAGATGGTAAAGAATAATCAGTTTGGGGGAACTCCATCTGAGGATCTTAACGTACATCTTGTAAGTTTTCTAGAACTTTGTGTCACATTTAAGTACAATGGTGTCTCCAACAATGTTGTTAGACTTAGGATTTTTCATTTTTCCTTAAGGGATAAACCTAAAATTTTGTTGAACTTATTAGGATGTGGATCTATTAGAACTTGGAGTGACTTAGCAAAGAAATTCTTAAATAAGTATTTTCCACCTGAAAGACTAATAAGCTTAGAAATGATATTACATCTTTTTGTCAGTTTAAAGAGGAATCAATACACCAGGCTTGGAAACGCTTTAAAGAACTTTTTAGGAAGTGTCCACATTATTCTTTGCCCAATTGGTTAATAATTCAAACATTTTATAATGGGTTAGTAGGACATTTTAGATCTATTATCTTTGCTACTGGTGGTAGTTCCTTAATGTAAAAAGCTTTTAATGAAACATGTTCTTTAATTGAAGAAATAACTACTAATAATTTTCAATGGTCTTCTAAAAGGGTAAATCCTAAAAGAAGAGCCATTGTTCACGATTCTGATGTTATTTCAATGTTAACGTCTCCCAAGTAGCTGTAATATCATAAAAGATAGATCAATTTGAAAAAAAAATTATCTAAAACAACTCTAGTGATTAAAGAAAATTTATTAGGACAATTGGTTGATTCCAACATTCCTACATTTGAGACTTTAAACGTGATTAACAATAAACCTAATAACCTCTATTCTAACTATTAAAACCCAAGTTGGAAAAATCACCCAAACTTTAATTAGAATAATAATTTTGGTGGTTCTAACCAATAATAGCGAAATAATAAAAAAAATCCATTGAGAAACTGGAATAACTAATGTAGTACTAACTATAGACCAAATTATCCTACATGATTTAATAGTAACCAAAAATTTAAGGAGAAGAACTTGTCTATAGAAGAAATATTTTTACATATGGGTAATCAATTACAAAGTCAAGAGGCGACAATTAGAAATATTGAAAATCAACTCGAAAAATTGCCAACGCCCTCAACAATATGCTTCAGGGAATTTTTTTGAGTAATACTTAAATTAATTCTAAAGACCAGAATAAAGAATAAGTTAAAGTTGTCCAATTAAGAAGTGGAAGAGAAATGGAGATGAAAGTTCAAACAGAGATTAAAGTTGAGAGAAGAGAAATGGAAAACTCTGATTAAGATATTCTCCAAGGGTTAGAAAAGCCTATTTCCCCAATGAAGATGGCTTTAGAAAGACAACCACCTCCATTTTTGCAGAGACTTGGATAAAAAATATTCAAAGTTTCTGGATATTTTCAGGAAGTTAACTATTAATATGTCACTTGCTGAAACTCTGGAACAAATACCAAGATATGTAAAGTTTATGAAAGATATTCTTAAAAAGAAAAGGAAGTTTATAAATTATGAAAGTGTTGCTTTTAGCAAAGAGTGTAGTGCAATAATTGAGAAAAAGCTTCCTAAAAAACTTAAAAATCCTTGTAGCTTTATTATTCCAAGTGCAATACAAGATAGATTTTACGGGAAAGCTCCATGAGATTTAGGGGCTAGCATTAACTTTATGCCTTTATCTATTTTCTGATGGTTAGGTTTAGGAAAGATTTCTCCCACATCTGTAACTCTTCAGTTAGCTAATCGATCGATCACTTACCTGAAGGGAATTATAGAAGATGTGTTAATAATTGTTACTTGTCCTCAGGTAACTTATTTCTTTTGAAAAAATAAATATATTAACATGTGGTAGTGGGTTTCGTTAAAGACCTCTATAGTTATGTCCTACAGATGTGGAAGCTATGGCTTTTAGAAAAATTCAAGTTATTCAAGTTCAGAAATTTATTTTTTAATCAAGTCCAAAAATTCAAATTTTCTAATTATTTCAAAAATCAATTGTAGTTTAAAAAGCATAAGGATCTCATACAAAAACAAATAAAATTTGAGAGAACTCTACTAGTAAAGGTAAAATAATACTTCTAGGAAATAAAAGCTCAGACTTGTAATAAAGTCTATTTCATTCAGATGGTTCAAGTGAAGCCAATTTTTAATTAGGCATCCTCTCAAGCTTCTCCTCACTTTCACATATACTTTTGTTTTTCTTTCTCCTATCTATTTTTTTTTCTTTTCTTTTTTACTTTTAGGATCATTTTCAATTCTTTATTTTCTTTTTCTCAGTGAGGAGTACTATATCAGATCAGCCTTTAATGATTTTAAACTTCACTATCATCCTCTTAAAGTTAAAAACTCATCACATTTCTTTACGTTGTGAATTCGTATTAGTTTTCAAAAAATATTTTTCATAGAGTCTCAATTCTTTAAAGTATAGATCTAAGATCCTCAGTATTTCAAAAGAACAATTTTTTTTACTTTAAATAGTAAAATTATATCTCTATTCTCTTTTACTTATTATCTTAACTCTTAGAACTAACCTTTACAGCAAACATGACATGTATCATGCATGCTCAACCTATGATATGTACTTGGCATGAGATATTTGTGGATGTACTTTGATGCAGTTAGCATAGTGTACTTCTTGAGGCTTTGACCTACATTCAATCTGTAACATTTATTGGAACAGATTAATGAAGTTTCTTCCAAAAATTTGTCTTTTTGTCAATTGCCTTTTTCTGTGATGGATAAAAGCCATGGACCATACGTCGGTTCGAGATTATAAAGAACAAAGAACAAAGAACAAAGAACAAAACAATAAAAAACTTAACAATAATTAAACTTAAATAAAAATAACAAACAAGCAAACAAAAAAACAACTCTCTTTTGAAAAATCAACCAACTAAAATTAAATTTTTGAAAACATGCTTTGATAATTAATTGTGAATAAAAACAACAAAAAAAAACAAATATGTTGAGTCGATTCTCTCGATTTTGAGGTCTCTTACTCTTTGTTCGCGCAGTACAATTATCCTTTTCTACATTAACTCATAACATCATTGTGAAATTTCACATTCTACACAAAATCTCACAAAATTTCACATCTCTTCCTTACCAATGTCAACCTTTTCACCTAACACATATTTACGAGTTCAACACCACAAACTCCTTGTAAATTTCAATTCTCATTTTGGAATCAGTCCTTAACTTCTAATTCCTCTCTTTTTTTGAGGTCGGTCCTTAACGTCCGACTCTCTCTCTTGAGATTCAT